>CAJPEV010001595.1:0-62353 GCA_905338385.1 Darwinula stevensoni
ATGATCCACCAGACCATCACAGGGCTTCAGCGCGTAGGGATCAGTGTCTTCGCATATCTTCATCTTCTCCGGATAGGGGTCTTTTGCCGTGCCTTGCAGCGTCTCAAAATAAGCGGAAAAACTGGTAATCATGATGCAGACTTGATGAGGCTACACCCATGACATAAACCTATCAATCGAAACCGCTCCCCTGTACTCCAGCATGGCGGATGTTCGCTCCGCCCCTCTGTTAAACGTCATCTTGTGACGTCGGTGAAAACGCCCTATACCCTTTTCACTCACGGATACTACCCTTTTTTTTCCGGCGATAGAGAGGTCGGAGAGCGTTGAGGCGACTGTAGCCCATGACAGTAACTTTCTCCTCATCATCTCTGTACACTTGATTTCTTGCTGGGCCTTCATGGCCTGGTTAATGGTATGCCTAAAGGCTCTGCCTGTCCCAGTAGGTTCAAAGTTGTACTAAAAATCAGGATGCTTCCACCCCAGTCAGTTCTTTGGGAATTTAGAGGAATTCAAGAAAAACGAGATCGCGTGTCAACGGCTGAAAGAAGAGTATGCTTAGATTCTCGACATCAATTGTATCTGCATTCGTGTGGAGGACCAATACAACGAATGAAAACTCTTTGTGTGTGGCCTCTTCTCATACTGGTTTTCTTTCTTCAATTCAAATTCCTCAGCCTTTGTTCTGCCAACAGGTCCGACGTGGTGAAGGATTCTGGCTCCGGTCCTGTGCTGCTCATACTGTTGTTCGTTCACGTACAGTTTGATAGCTATCCTCATTAGCTGGAGAACGATTCACAAATGTTATGGTTAAGTTTAAAATGTTGCATCTTACAAACTTGCAGTGAAGGAAGGTCTTAGCGTCTTGGCGATGAAGATTATACATTGTATAATCCATTGATATATCCATTGACATTTCTGCATGCTGCATCGCGCACCATTTCCCGAGCTGTAATTGCCTGGCAGTTTTTTTTCATTGAGTATACTCTGCAGTGGGAGAAGGGAGGGGACTAATTTGGAGGTGGGAAGCACCGCTGAGAAGGTGAGAAGGCCGGAGAAGATCAAGGACTGGACAAGGACTAGATTCAAACTTTGATACGAAGAGGAAAAGCTGATCCAATGCAAAATGATGGCGAAGGAGGCCTTCAATATCATCTGCTCTACAGCCTAATATCCGTTTAGGCTTCACCTGTATCACTTTACCTGCCCTTTTTGGGCGGTGTAATCTTTAATTTTATATCGTTATATTCCAATCAAACGTGTCTTTGTCCCTTCTATTCCGAGAAAAGCTCGTTAAAATCACTTTTCATTTGAGAGACCCTGGAATTTTCATAACTGGTTCCTAATTACTGAAGAAGTTCTCCCGTTCGCTCTTGTTAACATTTTGTGCCTCACTCGAGCAGCAAAACCAGGTGGCACTGAAATAAGTTTTACTTAGCACTTTTAGATTCTCTTCATGCAAAGGTTTCCAGTTTAACCACCAGGATCTGAAGGCCTCTGATCAGGTCTGGGTAGTGAGAAATGAGAATATCTTACCCCCCCCCAGTCACGTTCAAGTCAATCCCATGGTGAAAATTTATCCTTTGATTTGCTAGAAGTTCATATTCGAAAAGCAATTAGCTCGGAATTGCGACTTTCCCGACGCATACGAAGTTATTTGTATGTGCGTATTCCCAGTTTAAAAATCCCGGCTGGAAACAGCTATAATTTCCAGCTGGACTCCAGCTGGAAATTCGGAACCATTCCAACTGGGTTACAGCTGGAAAGTACTAATCTCCAGATTTGTTCCTAACTGCTATATCACTAGCTAAATGAGAATCTTTTTGTTGACTATTTTTTCAGAGGTCCATCAACAAGAACAGCTGATTTTCAACTTTAAATGTAGCTACATTCCTGGTGTAGGGTCCTCTTAATACATTTTCAACTGGAAATTTTCCAGCTGGAAACAGCTATTAAAACCAGCTGCATTCCAGTTGAAAAATTCCAGTCAAGAAACAACTGGTACCTACTATTTTCCAGCTCTTTGCCAGCTGGAAATAGTCCGAATTTACAGATTTGGTCCAGCTGGAATATTCCAGTTGGGATTTAAACCTGGGTTGCCTTCTATTGAAGAGGGTGCTTGCAAACGTAGTTCCAGAAGTTGAAGGGAGAATCGTCCCATGCACTGCTGAACATGTAGGCACAATTTGCATCGCTATCGTCACTAGGATACTCATAGAACCATCTCTCGAAGTTTCTCGCAGTCCCGTCAACCCAGGACCAGATATGATTGTCTGAATTCCTCAAATATCCTATCCAGTAGTTGGTAGTGCCACCGAATCCAAGGATGTAACTCAAGAAGTGGTCGAAGTTTTCTTGATCCGACCACGTGATCAAGGTGGAATATTCGAACTGCTGACAATAGGACAGGGCTTGAGAGAAGTTCCGTTTCTGTTCGGAAAGCAGGAAACATTCTCGTTCGTCGCTCAGCCAATTGACGTCTGGACAAATGGAATCCTTTTTCCTGCAGATGAACTGTCTTTCCTCGCCGCAGTCGCCGTTGGCCCATTGATCCACCCAAATCACACTGTAATCGTTCCCGAAAAGGAAATTCGAGTTCCAATTTTCGAAATCCACCGGACTTCCGTCTGTCCAAGTCCAGACTTGGTCGACTTTTCGCAGCCCAATCCAGGTCGGGTTGTTTTCGGTGTGATGCCCCACAAAGAAGTTCTCCTGAGCACTGTGAAAGCTGACGAGATGCCCTCCACGTTCTATGCAGGATTCCTCGGCTCCCATCGGCGTGAGTTGGTCGTCGGAGAACCAGTAGCAGTTCCCGTCGTGTTCAAGCCACTCGTCCTCGCATCCTTGAATCAATCGCTCCGCTTCGTACGAGGAGAAAAACCCAGACCCCTCTCCGGAATCATCGGAACCGAAGGTGACTTTCATGCTATTAAAGGGTACGAAAATCGAGTCCGGGACGATCGATCCGCAAATGCAATCGGTGAAATTCCCGGCTTCTACGAGAACGAAGTCTGACAAACAGCCGGTCGATCGTTCCAGATCGAATGCATCGAAAGACAGGTGAATGCCGTATCCTTCAGGAGCTTTGATCTCCCAGTAGCAGCTGACGTCCGTCGGATAGAGAATGGGGAAGTTCGGTGACGAAAAGTTTCCTCGTCGAGCCGTCAGGGTACCACCACAGTCCGATTGAGCCAGGGACGACACAAGGGTAGGAAGAAGAAAAGCAAACGGAGTCACTGTCACGAACGTCATGGTCGTCGCTCTCAACTACAGTACGAAGAAGCCACGACTTCACCTACATAATGATGGGAAAAGCCCAGCATGGAAAAATACAAAATGCTGGCGTGAGAATTCTACCGATGGTCCTGTTTTAGACCTTATCGACTAGTAATCGCACCTGTCGATTTTCTTAAAATGTCCGACTCGGACTTATTGGTGATGTAAAGAAGTTAGAATCCAGACTGTGCACTCGTTGCTTCCTTCCTTGTACGGGAGAGCACAACTGTCGAGATGAATAATTTGGCTCCACTTAAACGGAACACATAACTGATAGCTGAATTATATATTAAGTAGGGCTGTCAATTCGATTAACTTAATCGACCGATTAATTGAATAAAATTACACTTTATTATTTAAAAAATATAAGGGGAAAAATAGGCATTCAGGGGGAGATTAGGGGGGAGATTCAAATTCAATTACTTCCGATTACATTTTTACATTGCTATTAATACTTTAATCGATTAATCGGTCGATTAAATTAATCGAATTGACGGTCCTAATATTAGGTGATACTCACAGATGGCACCGTTTGGCTAGTGAGCCAAACGCCATCTTGGTGCCTGAGGAGAGAATACGAGTGGGATGAAAAAGAAGGGACTTGAGGGGACTGAAATTTTTTTTCATCTGAGCAGTTCCCCTCTACAGGTGGCAAGCAGTGGCGTAGCGAGGGGGCGGCTGGGGGGGCTTCAGCCCCCCCAAGTTTGGTTCAAGCTCCCCCAACTCTGGTCGTCCCCCCCCCCCCCCCCACCCCGACGAGGAGAAGTAAGCCCCCCCAACGTTGCACTTTGCTCCCCCATTGTCGAAAACCTGGCTACGCCACTGGTGGCAAGACGGAAATCAGCAAAGCAAAAGCAAGCAGTGTTATCTATGAGCGGCGACTGAAAACATATAACTCGGTTTTCATTTCATAGATGTCTCGTGACGTCGGGTTCTAATATGCGGGTGCATTCATCACCCTCGTGCTTGCCTCCTCGTCGCTGATCCTGTTTTGAGATTAGATCCACGGCAACTACAAAGCGAAGTCACCTTCTGATGAGACACTGATGAGAGACCAATTTCATACTGAGTCCCGGATCTTTCTAACGGAAGCCTCTGTCTGCATGTCTGGAAGGCTCTAATCAGTGGCGAATTTCGGGTCCCGGGAAGGGAGTGTATGAGGGTTTTGATAGGTTGGGGACAAAAATCTGTGTTACGACCATATGGGCAGACGGGCATACTTGCAGTTGGAAAATTGGGGAGGGAGGGATGAGGGAAAAGTAGCTGGGGTCAGTTTGACACCATCTCACTCTCCTCCCCTCTCTTGTAAGTAACTGAAAATTGATCCTAGAAAGCTTTTATCGTTAAATCGCTCGATACCAATTTTGCGTCCAGAAATAATGCAGCTGCGTGGCTAAAAAAAAAAGATTGAACATTTCATGTACGAGAGCAATATTTTGAAAGATATTGCTCTCGGCACAGGTGAATTCTTCATTATTCCTTCGTTTCTTTACATTGTCCAGCTTCCTCTAAAATAACATTTCTGGTTTATCTTTCAGTTTTGGGGGGTTTCGATCTAATTGCCGCTTCAATTTTGAAGGGTTCTTGGATTCATTAACTAGCAGTTCACAACAAACTCTGTATTTTGGTTTCATACTTTCTGACCCTGTGCAACCACAGTGAAAGTATGAATCATCATACTTCCGGATTGGTACTGGTTTTGGCTTTTTTACTGTAGGAAAGCCAACTCAGCTCTGGTTCCAGTCACTTCACCAGGGGCGCTACCAATAGTATCAGCACTTGCATTTAGTTTTATGAGGAAACGATCCATCTGCATTCAAATGCCAAACCTAAATAAGTAACTATAAGAAATTCAAGATGAGATGAACTTCGTTAACCTCCTCCTTCCCAAAAATAGAGAGAAGGAAATATATCAACTCAGGTAGCAGAGAAACGAAATCCAAAAAAAGATACAAAGTCACAAAAAGCCACCTTGCGCACTTGCATGATGAGGTTACCCTCACTTGCTCACGACCTCCTCTCTTGCTGTAGCTCTGTAACTGTTTCTTCCTTTGCTTCCTCTGTAGAAGCACTTCGAATGCATTCTCCGTCCCTCCTTACTCGTTTTTTTTTCCCTCGTGAGGACACATCAGGATACCATATTCTCATCCCGTTCAAGGTTTGACCACTAAAAATCTGCTACTTAAACCACCTGAATTTTCCAGGTTAACCCAAAATTCCATCTTGATAGACATCTTGTCGACTGTCTCATCTCTGGTGACTGAAAGGATTGTCCTGCGAATTTTCCTTTCTTCCATTTTTTTTTCTGTGAGAGGCTCTATCAGAGATCTGACCGGCACTGTATCGGCAATGATGTTGCTTGGCGAACCGAAGTTCCTGAGTTAGAGCATGCTTCCCTCCAGGATTAGAGACGAACAAATTTTCCGTTCGCTTAGACCGGCTTAGATCCGGCTTTTTTGGGAGACGACTGCATGCCCTCCTCCCTCCCCTCTTAGTGCACCTATGTATTGTTCCGAGCGCTATTATGTACGAAACGTGAAATTTTGATGAGGAAAAATCAATTTAAGAGAAACCTACCTGTATTCGTTCAATTGCATCCGTAACGCCCTCCCCCCCCGGTTAGGAGAATTCATCATTATAGAATTTACAGGCTGAGGAATTTTCCAGACGGTAAACTGACCAGTTGGGAAATTAACCCTCACAGATTTGACCGGACACCATAGGGGAACTAGTTATTTTACTTCAACCACGCCCCCCCCCTCATCCCTTGAGGGGTTGGGAGGTAACTCCCTCCCCTCCTACTCTCCCTAATTTTGACTCTGGCTCTTTTTTTAAAGTTACTTTTTGAAAGTTATATTCTAGATCGTGTCGTGTTATTAGTGTATTGACTTTTTTATGAGCTGCCATTGTACCTTTCTACACCAGGGACCATTTTATTCTAGGACCATATTTTTTGGGACCAATATGTCCCGGATGATATTGTCCGATTACCACGAAGCCATCATCCCAGAGAATTCAAACCGCACCCCAAATGTCCAACCGCAATATTTGGGGATTCTTCATTGGAATGTGACTGTATATAGTAATCTTCGCCAATGAATGACCCATTCCAGTGTGGGGATGGCAGTGTGAATGGCAATTCATTCGCTGCCGGCAATATTCTCGGCTTGTCAAATTCTGTGGTTCATTTCATTCACATTTTTGCAGCCTTTCCAGATCTGGCTGGGATCTGCAGCACTTCTTGCAAGATCCTCCTCGCGATGATTGCTATTCGAGCCCCCGTCATCTTGCATCGAGTGGGCGAAAACTTGAAATAGAGCTTTAGCTAACGACTAGGGGAGCGGCACCAGTTCGCGAACAGGCGCCAGATAGCGAACGGCGAGTCATGAAATGCGAGCTGGCACCATATTTCTTCGATGTCTCACTTCATCCCTTATACTGATATTCACTGGTGAAGCCTTTTTCTACATTTTCCACAAGCTCGACATGGAATGATAGTCATAGGAATGGAATGTAAAATGCATATTTGTCGTCTCCCGTGGAAAGGCAGGGATTTTTATGTGCTGTAGCTAAGACCATCACCTTCTTCACGCGTCAAACATTCCTCCACCCTGCCTTCCTGTAGTGATATGTATGTTCCTCATTGTATTTTTCCCCTAAATATTGCGATTTGAGGATTTCCCAGCTGAATGGAGCCAAAAATTGCATTTGACAGATTGCTCGCGAATTGGAACAGAATTTCAAGTCTGTGCTAGTTAGCGAACGGCTTGTTCGCAAACTGGAGCAGGCATTTCCATTTTGCGAACGTTCTGCGTGCAATGGAGTTCCATGTCCTCGATGCAAGCTGGAGAAGCGAGCCAGATCCTAGGCTAACAAGGAACATTCATGAAGTGGGACGCTCGGATTTTAACCAAAATTTGTACAAATGCAGCACATAATTATTACTGTAAATAAAATTGTACGTGCCCTCGTGGCCCAAGGACTGATTTATTACATTTCAAATTTATGAATTGCAAGAACGAAAATCAGTATAAAGATGGGAGAACCAAAGGCGTATCTCACAATGGGAGCATCTCATGAATGAGGCCACATCACATACTCTATCACCTATTAAGTTTTAACAGTTCTGTTGAAAGATGTATCATTTCGAAGCAATATTTAAATGGCGTGATATGTGCTTCGAGCCTCGTAATCCATATATCCAGCTTTGAACCGAGGATGTTTGATGAAATTGGTTCTTAAACCGAGGAGCTGAGAACTGGTTGTGGGCAATTGACTGGAGCGTGAAAATATTATCGCCTTGAAAAATATTGACTTCAAGATGATCCATGAGCATACCACCTGAAACTTTGCGGAACAAAGTCTTTCCACATGCGGAAGAAATAAACATCCAACGTCTGGATGATTCCCGTTGTTTTTGGTGGAATCTGCATTACAGCCATTGTTCTTCGGTTTAACACCATTTATTGCATCCTGATCTTTGTAGGGCCCAAGGAATCGACCAGAAGAAGAAGATCGATTTTAACTGCTAGGAATAGCACTTCTTTGAAGCACTCATCGACAAGAATTTGGGTCAGCAGATTAAAAATTAATAGATGACGTTAGTCATGTGGCCACTTTTATGAGGTACTCCCATTGTGAGCTACGCCTTTGTTCCTTTCATTTTTATATTGAATTTCATTATTACAACTCATAATTTTTTTAATGTAATAAATCAGTCCTTGGGCCAGGAAGGCATGTAAAATTTATTTACAATATTTAATAATTATGTACTGCATTTGCACAAATTTTGGCACGAATCGGAGCGTCACACTTCGTGAATGTTCCTTGTAAGTCTCAGTGATTTGGTTTCACTGACATTCTAGTTTTTCTTTCGTTATTCTCTTTTCTTCCCAGACTGTTTTCGTACCTTCACAGGAGAAGAATCTAAGAGCAGATCAAAGGTGATCTACAAAGTATTTTGTGATAGGCCGTTCCAATGCGAAACTTTTGTGATGCTTTACCTTTCAATGATTTCTTCTTTCTTCTTTCCAAGGTGGGTTCATTTCACCTCGGAAAAAGATGCCAGTGGTACTCAAAAGCATAAATGTTTACATAGGAAGATCTCTCATTTATCACTTTGTGATATTGTTCGATGTCAAAACGGATCGATACATTTGGCTTGTCTGTCACTATCTTTTTTTTTAATATAGGGTCGTTCGCAAATTGACTCAACAGGTGTTCGCTAACAGCGGCAAACTATTTGCAATCAGATTCATGTATTTAGTAATTTTGACTGACCTGCAACAAGTTCGTGAGATATGTGTCGATATAACTTGCTTTAATATTACGAGATGATGTCTAGTAGTGGAAAGATGGCGGAACCTGCTTGTCTGATGCTCTCCAGCGTGATTGCCTGGAATTCTCTTACTATTCTTTACCGGGGTCCCTTCCCCCTACTCCCTAGAATTCTTATCATACGAGACTGATGTTCGGAGATTGATTCCATGCACCAAACACAAGTAGTCATCAGCTGGCGAATTCTTCGCACGAAGTGAACCAGACCATTAATAATTCTGGGGATAGGAACATCTTTGGCTGCGATGCTCTTCATTCCACTGTCACAGATTTCGGCCAAAATCCACGCCAAAAAATCGACGTCAGAGAATGGAAACCCGAATTTTTAAAATGTTATTTTGCCCATTGAACTCAGGACGACGATTCGAATCCGATCGTCCTAATTATGCTTTTCTATGTACCTAGGTATATTGAAGTTTTGACATCCCTACGCTACACGCAGTTAACATGGCCATTTCCCCCGTGTTACACCATGCTGGAAAACCCAACCGCTCTTTTGCTGTCATCTAGTTCCCCCCCCCCCGCCCTATCTTATTGTGACGGACACGGGGACAAAAGGCCCAAGGATCATTTAAAGGCTCATTTTGGGGCTTATATGTATAATACTGAAAGCGCGGTGACAGCTCGATCCGTGTGGGAAATAAAAAGAGGGATTTTACGAAAATCCTCTTTTTCCGCGCCGTTTTTCGCATTTCTGGTTGCATAATGTAGCCCTGATTACGAAACCATTCCCCACCTGGTCGTAAACCCATTCTCCTAATCCGCCGTTCCGATGCCCATACGCGAGCCGTAACTTGTAGGTAATTTCGATCATATGTACTTTCCGCATGACGTGACAGGGGCGTTCCTTGGCACTCGAGGGGATTATCGAGATTAGAGGGCGATCGAGAGACAGGATCATTCATGATTGATGAGAAGGGCCCCGCCGTGAATTATTCATCTCGCTCTTTTGCCTTCCCCACGGACTGATTGGTCATTGTTTGGCGGTGTACTCATAAAAATGGGATGATCGCCGTGCATCGTCACGAAAACGGGATTGCTGCCAGACTGATGCAGTCCGACTAGTTTCCCTCATGGAGGAAATTAATGAAAGAATTCGAGTGACGAGGAATGTAATCCAAACCTAGCATACTCTCGAATCCTCTCGAAATTCCGAGACGGAATCTACGAGTTCCTCGCTCGATGGGGCACTGATTTCGAGAAGTGCACATAGTGGCTGCATGTGTAACGCGCGAAGAAAACCGTTCCGGCAGACTCGATAAGTTGTGGAAAGTTTTTTAATTTGACCATCCGGTGTGAACGTTCCGTCTATGCAACCAGAGCAACCACGACTCACGGAAAACCTCTATCGAGAGCTCCACTTCTTTCTTCTCTGGGGATAGAGATTCACAGGGGAGAAGGGAAAAAAAGGACAGTGTTTCGGAGAGATCCGTCACGCCTCGTGTGATGACGTGACGAATCGGGGATGCTCGACCGTTGTGACAGACGGGATGCCCCAGCGTGAAATTCCGATTCCTCATTCCCCTGTTTACGACTTGTCTAGACCAGAATGATAGATGAGAGGTATGGGCCTATACCCGCTTTAGTCCGCAGCGTAGGGCCACTCGAGTGGCGACAAAAGCCCACGACACACCGGTCCTTTACATTATGGATGAGCCTCGATATGTATATCCCCTTTCTCCCTCGATTTCCAAGAGAGAAGGAGACCCATAAATGTGAATAAAATATGTCGATCGATATGCAGATCGCTCTGATTTCTGCAGTCGCTGCATCGGAGAGAATCGTTGATGACTCGCGGAGACAGGACCGGCTGCGGTCGCGAAGGTCATCAATTGTATTCATTCCTGCATTATGGATTGTATTCCTGTACCGTATGTATTACATATGAATATGCATGCTTTGCTTGATTTTTCCTTATCAATTCCATGCATCATTTTATCACAAAGATTGGTTCATTTTCATTTTTAGTTCATCCCACTTCAGTTTCATCGATTTCATAACTCGTCATGCCATCCACTTACAAGAATCTTGTAACTAAGACGGACATGAGACGGGAGATGAGAACTTAGTTCCTTTCTGTTCCGCATTCGCGATGAAGTTCCATGAATTATTAGTCTTCCCCCGACGCAGATGCGAACTGACCTTCTGCCCCGAGGGGGGAGACGGAACGTTCCCCATTCATACTACTTACACCCTCATTCCCACCTATATATAACGTCACTGCAGCTCTTACGGAAAAAAAGAGGGGTCGTGTATTATGGACATAATGCATCGCGGTTGTCTTTCTCACGTGCGGCACGTGCATTGTATTGAGAGGAGAACGAGAGAGAGGTCTTTACGGAAGTTTAATGGTTCTTCAATAGCCCTCCCTGCATATTCCCACGGGCTTCTTCCCGTAATCCTCTTAGTATTATTTTCCCGAAATACGAGCGCTTTAATCTCCCTCTCAGCTGCCAATTCCAGATTTTTTTCCCCAGTATTTTCAGTCGTTCGGATCCGTTTTCTGCATCTGCTTCCCAGGAGCTATTGTGTACGATCTCCGGCTCGAATCGATATAGGGTGATGTAAAGTGACGGGATGATGTATGGGGTCGTATAGATTGCTCATTTCGGAATGGGCCCTTTCAAGCCAGGAGAGTTCTTTGGAGGTCCATCCGACCGTGTGATATGGGCCGATATGACAACCTGAGTCATTTGATCTATATTGACAGTGCGGCTCATCCCATTCCACCTCTATGATCATGTTTTGAAAAAGAAAAAATGGTCTAAAGCTATCTGCGAATTGAATTTGAACCATAACCCGAGAACCCATCTCTTGCTATTTTCATTGTGGATGATGTAACTTCTCGCCTGAAGATACCATCCAATATTACAAGACATTCGCATCACTTTTTAGGGAATGACAATTTTTGTCAAGAATTCGTTATCTTGAGTCTTCTCCCTGATGGATCGTTTTATCCTAAATCAGTCACAGCTTTTGAAAATGAATCGGACGTACCGTCACCTCCATCATATTCGGGAGAGGTATTTATTTAGGGTCAATCAGAGAATGCATTTTATTTTTTCATGAGCAGGGATGATAATACGACTCTAGGGATGCATAAGAGGCCATCAGTGCGATTGAACGTCAGAGACTCAGGCGCATTTCAACGTCCAATCGAGAAGCAGGTATTCTATCCGGGCTTGCCTCTCATTGGCTGATGTAGTCGACCGGGCGGGGCCTCCGAGAGGTACTGCATGAATTAGATGTAGTGCTCGCATGCTCGGAAGCTCATTAATGCAGTCATGAATCCGCTGGTGCCTATAGGGAGGAATTCTTTTCCTCCTCCGCCGTCGAGTTTGGGGTTTTTCGCCCATCATCATGCCTATTGGCCCTATCCAAGGCATTATCACCCATTCCATCCATTCTTGTCCTCGTGTGCCTTGTGCGTACCGCCTTCTGGAACTTCCAGCGTGATCCGGCCGCAACCCGTGAGGTGTGAACCGGTTTATCCTACCTTACCGCTTCTAGACAAGTCAGACTGCGAATCCGAGAAGAAGGAACCAGTCAAGGGTGAGACTTTCACGCTTCTATTCAGTAAACCAAAATAAAGACCACTACTGGAGTGGACTAGCTCAACTTCTCAGCGAGCCTCCTTTCTTGGACATATGAGATTAATTTATTTAATGCCTGTCTGAATGGCCGCGTGTAAGTACTGCAAGTCCTCCAATAACGCTCCTGGGCAGTCTGAGGCAGGAAAATTAAAAGTGAAATCAATCTGCATATTACGAATCCCTTTGTTTTACTTTTATCATCAAATCTTTCAGATTACAAATAAATAATTTGGCTTAACTTTTGTCCGGTTTGTTTCTTGGAGGAAATTTTTTGCGCGCGTAACCCCTAAAAAAATCGCCTGATATTCTTCCTTTATGCAATTCTCTGAAAATATTTTTACATGAATGAGAATTAGAGAGAGCGGAGATGTTTTCCTCTCAAATTTAGGCACATTGCTCGTGAAACAAACGATCCAGAAACAGTTTTCAGGGTCGATGTTTCAAGGAAAAAACTGTGCCAATCGGCTTTTCTCGTCTATTGCTTATTTCTAAAGAGGAAGGAGCAGGTCTTTTGTGCATGTGCGTGTAGGGGGATCTCAGTCCTTTAATATCGTGTCGAAGGAAAAGTGATACTCAGGCTGGACTCGACGAAAGAGAAATATATATATTTTCAGATCCCACGCGCACCGTCAATAAAGACATTCCCAGGCCCCGCTTCAAGCCACTCCCACCTAATTTGAGATGCTGGATCGAACTGTTAAGGGAAGTCAATTCAAACATTTCGCAAAGCCATTCTGCCTCAAGGGATTTAATTCTAGCACACAGTCATTCTCATTTCTTTCATTCCTTTTACTATGACATTCATTTCTAAGATGGGTCGCTCATTCACACTACTATACATTCCCATCCCGTCCACGTCGAACCAATAACGCCTCGAACAACAAATTTCAACTAAATTTTCGGAAAACCATCTACACCCAGAATTTTTCGATTTTACACGATGAAACTCTAAGCGAGACATCCTTCGGAAATATACTCGGTGTCGCATATGCAGGCCATATCCCGAAATGTTAAATTAAATTGGCCGTTCAGAAGCCTTTATGAACAGCCATTTTTTGCACGATGCCTAATGAGCGAATGTTTGCCTGCGTCTGGCAACTCTCTTGAACTTCCGGAAGACCAGTCCCATCGTATGGGAATCATCCAAGATGTGTACACTGGCACACTTCGCTTTTTGACATCGCGCGGATAAAAAGCTGAAACTCGGATCATAAACGGTCAATTCCTCTGAAATGTTCACGTCATCATCTACTTATCTTGTCTCACGCCATGTAAGTTTCTTTTCTTTAACATTTATAGTTTTCCCTCGCTAGGCTTGTGAAATTGGGAACTTTTTGAACCACCTGATATTCAGGGTGACCCAGCTCAGGATTTTCAATGAATTATGCATGAGGGGGCATGAAGAGCAGAAGCGACTTGCTCTAATCTGCCTGTGACAATTTATGACACATTCTGTAGCCCTTATCCCACATGGAATCGAACTCCAGTCTCTAATGACGAGAAAGGTTTTTGTTACCTATACGACTCGTGACATGAAACGCAATTGGTGCCATTTTGGCTTTTAATTTCTTCATGAAAGACCATGCACGACAACGAGAAGCAGCGGAGAGCTCTGTCTGGTAGAGCCAATCCCGTAAAGGAATCCTGCGTGGGAAGTGCGGCTAAAAAGTTTCCCTGGTCCCCCTGTTTTCTGCGTGACTTAATTTCTTTGTTTTGTAAGACACAGTTGAAACTTGAAAAAACGTCTAACTGTACTTTCCAACTCTTCGTGTGTCAAAGATAAAGCCCATTAAACACTCCATGCAGAAGCTCAGCCATTACGTCATCAGAAATTGTTATTGGATTTCTCTATGGCAAACCGGATAATGAATTTCATAATTGACACGTATAAAGCAAAATACTTGAATAACTACAGTCGACTCCGCATAATGGAATACCGCTTAATGGAATACCATTGCACGGTCCCGTTTTATGGTACGATACAGCAGATAGTTTCTGTTATTGGAATACTCCGGATTATAGAATAAAGTTCGCTGGTCCCGTGAGTATTCCAATATGCGGAGTCGACTGCATAACCAAAGAGGGAATTTACCAAGGCGAACGCCGTACCAGAAGAATCCAGACCCGGGGAGTGTATTTTCCAATGCTTGTGTGCGATGATTAATAGCTGAATGGGCTCCAAACCCATTCAGCTTGGGTCTATCGAGTTTTACGTCTTCAAGTCTATTGAACGTTATCCCCTCACTTGCACCTCTGGTCTTGTAATAAGCTGCATTTTAAGGCGTTGTTTAATTCGCGGTGTGAAACATGTTCCTGGTTGATCTATTTGTCTTCGTCCCTCTTCAAGAAATCGATGAACCTTGCACATAATCGTCAGTATTGTGTTCGGGGATATGTCATCCCAAAAAGGTCGAATAGGCTTCCATTCAGGATGAAGTCCCTCTCGAGTGAATTTTTGAACTTGGAACCCTAGAGGAATCGATACCAGTGACCGCCTATATACAGTAAAGAACCTTAATATCGTCCGAGACAGGAAATGGAAGCCCTGTGAACGGTCTTTACCTTCTACCATGCCACCCTGGGAGGTGGAGGGCGATGCGAGAGCCTCATATGTTGTACAATGTACTCCAATCAAACAGATATGGTTGTGAGAAGAGAAACACGCCCAGAATGGGCTGCATCTTCGAGAACCCCCTGGACCTACGCCCTCTTCCGGCTTCCTGGCCGGGAGTTCTCCAAGGTTTCGATTTCAAGGACAGGGGTGTGCAAAATACGGTCCTCGGGCCAGATCAGTCACATCATGTTTCGCATTCGAGTAAATAAAAATACATGTAGAATTACACCCTAAGTGTCCTTTTCATTGCTTTTCTCACCTATATATATATACGAGGTGCAGTCAAAAAGTCCGTACCGCACGCTTCTAGCATACGTTTCTGGAATTAGTTGGAATAAATTACGGTTGGACAAGGTATTATGATCAGTTGTGAGTCAGACAGCACGTTATGAACATTGTTGGTATAGTTGTTTGTGTTCAGCATTGGTTTTTCGACACAGAGTTTCCCCTACTGTCCCTGAGCAATGGAGTTCGCGGAGGAAGAACAAAGAACTGTGATCAAATGTGTGTGATCCGTCAGGCCCCTTCCAATGAGAAAGTTTTTACGTTATTTTTCTGGACAAACAGGGTTTAGTTCTACCTCACGCAGTTCCTAAAGGTGCAACCAATAATGGAAGCTGCTATAAACATGTGTCACAAACTGAGCTTTTACCGGCAGTAAAAAAAATTGCGTCCGTTGAAGGCCAATGACTGGTTCATTCTTCACCTGGTCAATGCACCACCACACAAGGCAGGTGTTGCAAGGGAGATTTTTTAGAAAATGGTATTGAGGCCTTGCCCCATCCCCCGTACTCACCGGACCTGGCACCCAACGATTTTTGGGTGTCCTCAGAACTCGAGGATTTGTTACAGAGTAAGATGTATAACTCCCGACAAGCTCGTGGTACTGCAGTTTACCAGTGGTTTAAACATACACCTGAGGAAGCATTTGCCAAGTTCTTCAGTGACTGGTAACGATGGTGGAAACTGTGTGTAGGTAAAGCAGGTGATTATGTTAAGAAGTGACCGCAGTTTCTATTCAGAACTCCTGACTGTAAATGAGATATGGCTCGACGGTATGGACTTTCTGACTGCACCTCGTATATTACCCTGCCGCCGTTGAGTACCATGGCACGACTGACACATGAGCATCTTCAAAGTACATGCCATGGGCATTCACACACCGCTTTCAGCGTTGGTGGTGTGCTTGGAAGCAGTTCTGTTGGCCATTCTTAGCAACCATGCGTAGCGCCTCCTGCGAAGCAGCTTGCACCTCAATTGTTGAAAGAAATCTGCGTCCTTTGAGATGAGACTTCAACCGAGGGAACAGGAAAAAGTCACATGGGCAGGATCTGGAGAGTACGGCGGATGCTATATGGTTGTGACGTTATGTATCGCTAGATAGGCCACAGCCAAGGATCGGTGAGCAGGGGCATTGTCGTGCTGAAGAAACCAATCGTGAGACTCCCACAGCTGAGGTCGTCGACGCCGAATGGAGTTTTGTAGGCGTTACAAAACACTCCTTTAGAAAGTCCCTGAAACAGTGTGACGAATTCACCAGATCTGGCCCCATGTGAATTTTAATTCCCGCAGTCTACTAACGACCCGTTTCCGGACGTCTATGTTGGTGGTGCACACTTTCCGCTTCTTCTAGTACAAGAATCGTGAGTGCACATTCCCTCTGTGTGCTGCGCTGAAAGAAGGAAAGAAACACAATTTCCTGGCCGCCATCCGTGAAAACATTCGAGAATGGGTCATCCCCAAAATTCTTGTCAGACTCTGGGAATGCAAGAATCAGACCGGAAATCACTTGGCGAATATTTCATAGCAAATAGTAAGGGCAATGGAGCATGATTATTACATTTTCGTAGTCCATGCTCCTCTATAATGCCTGTATTTCTTCTTTTTTTCTCAATCTGTTCAAATGACGCTCCAGAATGAAAGTGCTTCGTGGCTTTTGAGATTTACCTATGCATTCGCCCTTTCCTCCATTGCTTCCATATCACGGCAGACAAAAATTTGAATTCTTCTCTTTTTCTGAGCCGACCAATGTCCTGAACGCGTGCCGATTACGAATTGCATTCATAAGTGGAAATGTTTTCTGCTTCACACCCTGCCTCTCATCGAGTTAAATCATTCTACAGACCAGAGCCAGTTGTGCTCTCTGTAGTTCCATGACGTTCTATGCAGAACGATTCCCGCTTGTTTGGGAAGAGGAAAAAGGTATGGAAAGAAGCATGTGGAATCCTAAAGGCATCAAGACTATTTTCTTTTGCCAGTACTCCTGTAGGAATTCGAATTTTCTTCGCGTTCAACATGCTTAAAGCAGTCGACAGAGAAAGGGTGCCTGTAGAATATCTATGTCATGGGAGTTCCAAGTATGTTATTTGGTAAATCAATGCGCTTTCAAGAGAGTGAGTAGCTCATCCTTTCGACAGAGGGAGAAACTACTGAAAAAATGCACGAAAGCTTGGGTAATCGTTCTAGGTACCACTCGCAAGCTAAGCGAGTCGTAAACCATTTCAACTACGCCCCATATTTTCATTTGTCTGTTTCTTAACATGGTCACTTCGGAATGTTAAATTGCATTTTCGCTTTCACACTTATCGTCAGGGTAACAATTGGATTCTCAAATAGACAAGTTGGAAACAGACATTCTTATCGCAAGATCGAAAACTTGCTGTATTGAAAAACGGGCCCCAATGCAGCCATCAACTCTTGGATTGATCGATGCAGTCACATTGCAAATTCTGGGATTGGTATCCACATCGTATGACCGTCTGAATATTTATAGCAGTGATCGGCAACAGGCGGCCCGCGGAGACCCGGCTATCGCACATCACGGTCTGACAGTAGACGTCCGGCTGTGCGTTTGACAGACATTTATTAACACATTGCGTACCGTACATTTTATCCCGTCGATCCGCCGCTCTGACCCAAGCCTCAGTTTCCTTAGCCTAAAGCTCGATGCTTATAGGCATCAGCCTATAGGCAGCAAAAAGTCATAGCCTCCTATACAAGGCTATGGGTGGATTTTTGAACAGAGCCCTATCCGATAATGCAGCTTTATTTCAGAGAAAATGCATTATAAATCCAGTAAATAAAGCTGCATTATCGGATAATGCTCTGTTCAAAAATCCACCCTCTGACTTTTTCGGCCATAGGCTATGCAAAAGGACTCAAAAACGGAGAACTCCGTGAGCGGTACGCAAAGTGTTAATATGAACATTTTGATTACACTTGATAGGTGTTGACCCGCGAACGTGCAGCACTCTGCCATCCGGGGACCCCCCCCCCTTCCCCCCGAGAAATTCAGTTGCCGACCACTGCTTTATAACGTTGAGCTTAATATCTTTCCCATAGCTTTGATGTCATAAATGTATCTGAGTTATCTGATGCTGTTTTCAACTGATCCAATTCATTGGAGTGAGTTCTGGATTTTTTTTCGCAAAGAGGTTTCGTGTGGGGATTTGTTTCTGCTTCAAGAGAGACTATAAATGATCCGGGTTTTCGATATTTCAGAGGAAAGTGTGAAGGGAGATGACGAACGGGAATCCTCGCAAGAGGAAAAGAACGAGGATGAAGACGGAGGGAAAGGTCTGAAGGAGACGAAACGAGTCAGAACGGCGTTCACCTCCACGCAATTGCTACAGCTGGAGCGAGAATTCGCGACGAATCGGTATCTGTCGCGGCTGCGGCGGATCGAGATTGCCAACGGGCTCCGTCTCTCCGAGAAACAGGTCAAGATCTGGTTCCAAAACCGACGGGTCAAGTTCAAGAAGGAAGAACATTCGGGAAGCAACGAATTCCAACCTTGTCCGCACTGCACCTGCAAGTCCAAATGCGACGACAAAGAAAAACATTCCTAAAAGAAAATACTGTGATAGAATTCCACACCGAGTGATTTGGCACAGCATCCACCGATCTCAATTCCCACCTTTTTTTTTCATTTTGTGGCTCAACGAAGAAACATTCGAACTCGTCGAAATTCTAGTCTGCATGGAATACATTGAGGGTGTTCCTGAATAAAGTCACCTTCCTTTCTCTGAAGGGATTATCTCCTCGTGGACGCCGCTGGGCATGTGGAATCCGGATTGCATTGTGCAAGCAAATCCGACCCAGGTCATGCGAACTCACGAACACCCGCCTCGTGTCTGCTTTTCTTCTTCTCATCAAATATTCAATGCCTGAAATCGAAAAATCGATGAATGGGCGTGTGCGTGTGAGATATGGGATCCCTTCCGGTCTCGAGTGCAGTTAAAAAAAAAAAGAAAAAGCCTTCGGGATCTTTCCGTTATTTTGTAGTTGAAGGACCCTCGAAACTCGTAGGACCCAACATCTCAATGAGTTTCCTCCCACGGGAAAGGGTTCCCGTCGGTAGAAAAAACCCTTTCTCCCCCTCCCCTTCCCCCCCGAGTGAATTGATTGATGGGGAACGAGATCCCTTGTTCACATCCTCACGTCCGGAGGGAACATGTCATTAAATGCCGTTCTACAGCTCAGCTGCAGCCCGTTTCATATTGATTGATGCTAAACTATCCTCCCATCATAAGTTGACGGCTAATTTTACAAGCATTCGTATAGCCGCTTATTTCTTGTAATCATATCTCGCTTTCACCATTTATTTTCGGATGACATCATGCCATTGCTACTGTGTGTTTACAGTACAGTACCGTACAAAGTTCTTTTTATCACATAGCCCATTTAAATATTACCTTTATTTTGGGGTTCCCTTCACGTGACTCGAATCGGACGCAGAGCGATCAACACGTTGCCGTAGTCCTAATGGTGAAAAGCGAAATTGGAGGCAAATAGAAGTAGGGAAGGAGGAGAGAGTCCCACTCACGAATGCCAACATCGGATTCGTGCGAACGAGAACAAATACGGGAGTCCCGAGATTGGAATATCGTAGCATGTGTAAACACGAACCAAATCAGAGTCGACGGAGGGATACGAGGCCGGCATTGCCCTCTTGCACTGACCATCTGGCCTGACGCAGCATTATGTATGCGAAACGCAGAATGGCACGTGAAATATTGTCGTCACGCATCCCCCTCTCTGACACGCAATATGCTGGTTTAATTTTGACATGACGTTCATGGGTCTATCATAGACGCCGTGGAATATGAAAGCCGTGGATCGGAAACACGGCCTCGCATCATGAAGAGGTGACACGAAAAAAAAGGGTAAAACTTACTTCCACTCTCTCGCTTTTCCACTTCCTCCGTCACGGCAGATGTTTATTTCAATGCCTTCATATCATCGATTCCATGAATAGAAATGGGAAAACATTTTTTTTCCCTTCCTCCCCCGACTAATGATTGATTAATGACATTTCACCGAGATTTCATTTATCACCGGGTTGTGAGTGAGGAATTTTCCGCTTTTTGAGCCTCGCGTGGGTGGGATGGATACGGATCGCATGCATTATGGCACGGCCCTCTCTTTATCCCGATCTCCAGCTGCCACCTGGTCTCTTATTATATCGGAGGGACCCGTGTCGAATCTAATGAGCTATGAAGGCGAGGGCCGAGGAACTTTATTGAAAGCCCCCTTGACAAATGGACGGAGCGAGGAGAATCAAAAGACAAGCGGACTCATAAAAAAAAGCGGGAAAAAAGGACCCCTTCGAATTTGCATTTATGGGCTTCGGAGGGACACTTGCACAACGATAAAGGATATAACATCCGATACATGATGTAATTAATTTGTCATGTTCTGTGGATATTGGAATTGGCAGTTCACGCCGAGAATCGGAAGCCGGAATGTCATCGAGGAATGACACGTTGCCTTAGGAGAAATTGCCGGATAAGAAAGAGATCGGTTTACTGGTATATTCATCGAACGATACGCGTCATGCATTCACTTTTAAGTCTTAAAGGCCTGAAAGTAAGAATGAAAGATAACCATGCCGCAATGAAAGATAACTGACGAAATTGTCAGGAGCATTCCTTTTCAGGATGAGCTTCATTGAAATGGCACAACTGACAAGTCCTTTGTTGGCCCTTAGACTTTCAACCATAAAGAACGGCGTCTAGTTAAAAAAGAAAAGCCACCTTATTAACCATTTTCTAGCATCGTGCTTTCATGAGGATGCATTGGGTTAATGCCACGTAGACTCCCAAGATGACATTTTTTCCTTTGAACCTCTACGGCCTCCACATGGGAAAAGTTTAAAGCCCTTTTTACAAATAATAAAAAAAATAATGAGGATATCTTGGGTATGTGATGGGGCGTCATGAAAAGTCGCATATTTTCCTTTGCTAATAGGTACATGATTTCTGCAGAGTGGCTACAGAGATGCAAACCCTATAAGGGAAAATGTTTTGGATCCTTGACTTCTCCTTTTGGCTGCCTCCTCAAAAGGTTTCGATTGCGTCGACATAAATCGCGTATTCCGTGCTTCATTTTACCGGTTGGATTCCCCTTCCAGGGGTATTTCTCCTTTTCGCATCATCGTGGAAGAGGCTTAAAATCGAACATAACATCATCCCATTCTTTGATGACGAAAATACGTGAAGAACTTGCATCGAAGTCTCGGTATTTGCTCTAAATGTACATGCGGTATGACTTTCCCCCCCAAAACCGCGACGGTATGTCTCCGACAAAGCGGTCTACACTTTTGAGTGACGGGTATAGTCGTGCATCCCAGGCTTACCGTTTTAAAGCATGCAGACAGACGCATTTGAAAGACTTGTAAACCGAAGGCCGGGATGGAGATTCGAAACAAAATCTTACAAAGGGGGGAGACATCCCCTCTCCAGCTTCAAATGAGCCATGAAATCCCCTTTCATTTCATATAGGGGCTTTTTTTTCGATTCAATTCCATTCAATTGGACATCCCACACGACGACGGAGGCTTTTTATTATGTCAAACCTCTCCCCTCTTTCTCCCCCTCTTTCACATGTATTTTAGGCACATATATATATACCTTTAACGTGGTGTACATACTCTCTTCGAACGATACGGGCCTTTGTGACCCTTAGGTAGTTTCCGACCATTCAACCGGTCTGGAAAACGCGACTTCAGGAGAAATCTATTCAACGAACCTTTTCTGTCTCTCTACAGTGCTGCAGAAGTATCGCGAGTGAATGGAACAGGAAAATCGAGATTCGACTTAAAATTTCAGTATTTTTTTGAAAGAATAAAAAACGTGCTCAGTCTTTTTTCTGGCGGAAAAGAACTGTCGGAGTTTCATATAAAATGTCTATCTTCAGAACCCATGATACCCACAGAAACCCTCCATAAATGAATAAATACAATTTAGAATAAAAGTTGAATGACTTGATCAAATGAATGATGAATCAAATGATCCGAAATTGAGAAAAGCCGAGAAGCCACAGTTGCTTCCTTCCGGGTTACCGATCCACTTTGTCTCTTAGAGATGGGTGAGGCGCCTCCAGCTTCAACAACTGACCAGGACAAGGTTTCCACGAGGACGAAAAATAAACATGGAAGTGGATGATGGAAAATGGAGGCCGATGAACGATGAAAAACGGGGAATAGGAAGGAGGGGGAGGGGGAGGGTTAGACCAAACAGTCCAATGATTATAGATGAAAAGGAGAAAAGTCTCCAACATATGCCACTGCGTGTTTTCTCTTTTGAGATATGCTTCATATAATTGATGGATCCCGTGAGGGGGAAGAGAGAGGGGTGTGGGAGTTTCTCCATGCGATCCAGGATGCTCTTCAAGAGCGGCACGTTCAATAACCGACCAGAAATGTCGCATTATTGGATTTGATTTTCGTAATGGATGACGACCAGGCGCTTGATGTTAAAGTCCAAGATAAATTGAGGATCCGGATCATTTCGTGAACACGTGGGCTATCAAACGACCGAAATGCACGATTGGCAGATAAAATATAAAAGCTAAGCGGATTTGAATGCGTTGGGAGTCCAGATTGCGAAGGGGAGTTACGACGGTGACAAGGTATTGGAACAGTGAGATGTACTAAACACGGTGTATTCAAAGGTCCTTTGAAGTTTGCATTCCTAAGCAGTCGAAGATATTGCTATGGCACCGGGTCTCTCTTTGATTGAAACAGTTAATTTTACATTAATTGTTTCAATGCCGTCGGGCCGATGGCCGGTAGGTGCCATCGGCCCATTCGTCCAACGGCACTGGAAGAAACATTTAAGACGTTGATCCGATGCAAGAAGCAGAAGTGGAAATCGTATACACACACGGGTTAAAGGAGGAATAGGAGTAATATCAGGTGAATATGAGGCAAGAGCGCAGCAAGCGGAAGAGCAGGGGGACAAATGCTCTCATCCCCAATTTTTTTCCTGATTATGCATGTCATATCTTAACCTTGAAGGTTTCACCCTTGGCTCACCTCCCTTTTCACGCCTTCGGGAGCCTTGTATCCAGCCCTGAAGGGTTCATCCCTTCTTTTCATCCTTATCTTTTACATCGGGCTAGAGTAGCACCCCCCATTAAATAGCCCGTTGCTCCCCTCATTCGGGGATTGGAGTATTCTTAAGGCATTCGAGCAGGAGGCAATCTGAGGTTTCAAGCTTCCAAGGATTTCCTTTCGTCCCAGCCGTGAGTCAGTGATCACCACTTCATCTCCCCTCACTACTCTTGCTGAACTCTGGATACCCTGTTCGGACCTGTCTCAAATCTTTGGAAACTGCTTGGATCTCGGGTTTTGATTGTGCCACGTCTCGTCGTTCGCCAGGCCCTGGTGAAACCACCTGGCAAACAATTCTTCCCACTTTCTTATCTCACAGGGATTTAGGGGGCCCAGAGACATATGAAGAGCTCCAGTATTCGCAAGCGATGGTAGGATTTAGGTTCCATCTGCCGTCTAGTCTCGAGTTTTACCTCGCGCGTCATCTGTTGCAAGCAGTACTAAGAACCTATTTAGAATATTTTCTCCAATTTTGGAGGCTAAGAAGCCGAAGTGAAATAACGGTTCTGGGAAGGGTTCCGAGGCGGGCTTCGAAAACGGAGGTACGAAGACCTTCATATGGGAAGCGTTTCGAAGCATGAGAGAAGTTCAGTATTTGCTGGAGAGGTTAAGAGTGAAGACCTCGTCCAGGCTTCTAGAATCATTAAGGAACGATGACGTGGAACAGGGGTAGGCCCATCACCTTGTATATGAAAACTTGATCTTGGCATGGGGCTTCATAATAAGCAAAAACGCCTCTGGACGTATCTACCAGAGCCTTCGACTTCCCTAAACTACAGGGTGTCCATAAAAAAACGTACACTTTTGAAATTCGATATCTCCGGAACGGTAAGGCATAGGACAGTGAAATTTTAGGGGGATACTCAGGGGGTCATGGGACTGTTTGAGACTGTTTTGCAAAATAAAAAAAAAATTTCCCATATTTGCAATCTTGGCAGTATTGAACCACTACTGAAAGTATGTAATAATTTTAGTTCATAATAGAAATGTGTTGATTTTGACTAAGAAGTAGAGAGGCGGACTAATAAAGCTTTTCTACACCAACAAGTGTAATGCCGTTGTTGCCTTACGAAAATACCGCGCAGCACACAGCATGCGTTTGGGGTCCTGCTCGAGGCAAGCTCTGATGAATTTGGTCGATAAGTTCGAGGAGACGGGTTGTGTTTGCAACAAGCCGCATGGAGCCAGGCAGTGAACCCCTGTAGATGTCGCTGAAATCAGAGGTGCGATTGACGATGAGCCTGGCACAAGTACACATTGAATGAGCAGCAGTCGTTCTGTCGCCGTCGCCCGCCTTCTGGATCTTCCCCATTCAACCGTGCCAAGGTTCTAAGGTAAACTCTACAAATATTTCCGTTCAAGCTGAAACGTGTCCAAACGTTTGTTCGTTTCTTGTGCACTTGTGCTAAGCTCTTCGTCAATCTGCCAAGATTGCAAATATGGGAATTTTTTTTTAAATTTTGCAAAACAGTCTCAAACAGTCCCATGACCCCCTGAGTATCCCCCTAAAATTTCACTGTCCTATGCTTTACCGTTCCAGAGATATCGAATTTCAAAAGTGTACTTTTTTTTATGGACACCCTGTACATGGCGGTAAGAAAAGGAGCACACTCTCAATCATTGCAAAAACTCTATCTAATTAGGCATAATATATAAATGCACATTTACATGGTCATGGTCTCATCCACAGTGACCTATGAATGAAGGTCAAATCCTTTAAGCGGATAATGAACACGTGGGGACCACATGACCCTTGAGAAGGCATCCTTCAACCAACTGGAAAGGAAAATGGGTGAGAATATGAAGCAGGATCGCGCCTGTCAACTCATTCACCCTTTGGCCCATTTTACAATCTAAGCTTGCTTTTCCCCCCTTGCATCTCCCTGCGCGGATTGACCTTTACAGAAAACGTAGCAGAATTTACCTCCGAAAATGTTCGCGTTGATTCTGATGACCGATTTGATTCGTTTCTGGATTGGTTGCTCCAATTTTCTCGGCCGAAAAAAGAGTTCTTAGGTTTTACTTGAAGAAAGCTCTAACAAGTTAACGTGTGATTTTACTCTTGCTGCAGAATATCTGACACTTCATTTTCCCAAAGGAAATAATTTGACGCGTTCCAATTGCATTATGACATTCAGAAGTACATCTCAAAAGAAAATTTTGTATGAAACATTAAATACAATCTTCGCAGTTGAAGCGAGCTGACGGTAAAAAATTTTTTTGGCGTACAGGTATGGTTTCTCTTCGTACCTAGGCGCCTCTTCTCATAGGGCACCTCTACTTCGCATATTTGTGCATCTAGTCCAGCGTTAAAGTGATTTGGAAGGCTACTCCAGGTGAAGATTGAGACTGGAGGATTTCCTCGTTGGGACTAGCTGGTGAACAAGATGACGCTCTCACTAAAGAAAGCCTTCTGGGCGCCAAAAAACTGCTAAAATCAGCAGGTGCTTCAAAGCACACCTTCAGAACGCACACAGCTGCTTCTTTCGCCCTCGTGCAGAGTACACCAATGGTACATGGAGTCCGAATGACACAAAGACCCTATCAGATCAGTTGGAGAGGGTTAACCGCACCGCCCAAGGGCAGACACGCGCCTGCACACACCGGGAGACACAGACTAAAACGCCAAAAGCAACTGGAATGCTTTGCATTATCGATAACGTGCAGCGGAGTATCAAAAGCGAGAACGAAGCGGTACCGATAGAGCACAATACCTAATGTGCAACACATCCTCTGCGAGAATGAAAGGCGCAGGCAGATTTAAACATGAACCGCTCAACTCTTCACTCTTTCAAGAACCCCACGACGCAATCAATCTCTGAATTTCTTTGTTTTCCCCTTCCCCCCTTTTATTTTATCGACACCTTATTACGGTATTGACTGCCGGACACTGTACCCCAAAATACCTTCATGGAAAATGAAACGATGAAGCAGTTCGACCATTGGCCGTTAGCATAAAGCCTTGATGGAAACTGGCACTGTGCAGGACATTAAGAGGAAACGAAGACGGACAAGCATGACAGAAGAGAACATTGCGCAAGTCCAAGAACATTTTGAAGGCGATCCACCTTCATCCACGCGATGGGCTGCACTTGTATTGCAAATGAGTCGTACCACCATTTACCGAATTCTGCAGGATTTTAAATTTCATCCTTACGAAGTTCATAACTCGTAATTAGTGCATGTGATCTGGCTGAAACTTTGTCACAATATATGCTAAATAGTTGTCTAAATGTTGCGAAAATATGTTTAGGTTGCTCAAATAGGAACATTTTTATTTGCGATTAAAATCTTCCGCGTTAAATGGGACACCCTGTAAACATCTAGTGGCTAAGGAAGGGCGGGAAAATTGAGTGGAATCTAGTCTCATTCCTCCTCCCTCTTTCCAGAGGTCTTCCACGCTCTCGATTATAAGGCAGCAAGTAGACCGACAGCTAAGAGAAGAGAAAAAGTTAATGAAAGGTAAGTCACTTTTATTACTATTTACCATGACATGGTAAAATTTGCTTGGCAACGGAGAAACGAGATCTATGGTTCTGTTAGTCACTTGCGATATTATTGTGTAAGTTAGGAACATGAAAATTTGTCTGCAATGGGCTTCGATCATTCTTTAGGCTTCCATTCATAATTCCCACAGCCAAATTCAGTTTACCTCACTGTTATTTCTACGATAATGCGAAAACCTCTTCAACTGTTTTCAATCTCCTCCCGGTCATCTTGCACTCCCCAAAAAGCACGTGGCGATGGAACAGATGACTGCATCTAGATGTCCCTTCTTAACCTTTTGCAGCCGAGTATAAAAACGTTCCAAGTACCAATGTCTCAAGGCCTCGAGTGTTTCGAACTCGGTTCCACTCCGAGTAAGACCTTGTGCGTAATGCCCCTACGCCACGACCGGTGACGAATCGACCGACAAGCCCGGACGTAGCACAACCTAGTTCGACAAACTCGGAAAGATCGAATTGTTAAGTCCCAGCAGCCAACATAAATCGACAGAAAACCCCAGAAATACAGTGACAATCGCAGTCTTGATTACCTTGGGTGACGATAGTCAGCATGAATTATCTGAGCCGAACGCGTCAAGCTTTCCGAAGAAAGGTTCGTCACGTCACGCCTCCACAGAAGCCAGGATGTGCTCCTGCAACCTCGCGACGCAAGCGCATGAACCATCGAGAACCTAGCGAACTGCACCAAAATAACTGGATAATGAATGAAAATTCCGTGAGCCTTTACACCGTATTCAGAACTTCATCTTCTCCCTTTCATGTCATTGAAAGGAGAACTCGCACACTTTTTCGGTAAGTTGTCATCGTGCCACAACGTGTGCCATGGTTAATTTACATCACCTATAACCTGTCATTTCAACCGAACATTGGTTAAATCCATAATAGCCTCTTTCTATTATCAAGTCATATTAAGAAATGCGATATAGGTATTCAGGTTTTCACATCAAAATTGGGATTTCTAAATGCGACTGTCCAATTACGTTTAGTAGATTGGGAAGTTGTTACGCTTAGGAAGCTCAACGAATTTTTAGGAGACTCTCTGATGAAATACGATTGTCCCTTACTCCTTCAACGAGGGTTTTTCGATTTCCTTGAGAATAGCATGTTGCTGAGGCCATTGACTTAAGACATGACTCTGCAATGTGAGACACTAAAGCGACATCGCACCTGCAGCGATGTGTGATGTCTCTCTCTCTTGTAGGCATCAATATGCATACAAGAGACAACACACATCATGTGCAACCCAACTACCACACTCATTTCCTCCAGGATAATTGATGTAAAGTCTAAAATCACATGCATCAAGCTTCCTTCCTGCATTGGTATTCCTCAGATGACACCAAGTATGTCTGTTTAGTCTCCTGTTTACTTTGCCTTGCGAACCACTCCACTTGAATTCCTCGGAGGTGTCATATCTGGAAGAGATCAATCAGCGAGGTATAGTTGCTCAACCCATATGCAGCTTAACAGGTTCTGTTCCACTTTGCTCAAAAACACAGCCCACTTCAATACTTGTTTTTCTTGGATTAAAAATGACCTGTTAAAAACGGAGTATGATTTTCTGCTACATAGACAGATCAGAGTATTAAAAAAAAAACATTAGAACAGGAAACGTTTTCTGAGCAGAGGCATACCTTACTTAGTTCAGTTGCAACGACAAATACTCAGAGCATATGCATAACATCTTGCAACCTAATCTCAAAGTCACAGGTCAATCCACAAGAGTAGAAACGGTTGAATATTCTTTGATAGTGTTGAAAATGCTGAAAAACTCCGATTTGATTATGTCTCAGTGGTGTAAGGTTACACGGATTGATGATTTGAAAACCAGTAATGATCAAACAATATTGGTGGCTAAAAAAAATTAGGCAAAAAGCACATTATACTATGGCGGTAAATTCAATATTTCTGCTAACAGAAAAATGTCTGTTAAGGAGTTCATTAATTGGTAGATTAAATTTATATTTAAAAAAATTCTTGGAGTAGGGGTGCCTAACTCCATCAAAGGGTTTTCAGGGGAGAAAAATATAACTCAAGGGAGCATCAAGCTCAATCTCAGGATCACTAGGGGGCTCCCTACAAAATGAACCTGTGAGCAGTGTAAGGCTGCCTTGAGGAATATGGGAGTACAGCTGGCATAAATGGAAGAAAGTGGGTACCATCTGAAAATGGGCTTACTGAACTGAGTATCCCACTTACAAGAAGAGAAAGGTTGATATCCGCAAAAATCCTATCATGGGTTCTTTCAGGAACAACTCAAAGTAGAGAAGTATTGGGTCCTAGTCCTCCAGGAGCAACCAAGTCTTCTGGTAGGTGCATAAAGGTGGCAAGTTCAAATCAGTTTGAATGATTATGCATTCATTGATCCAAGATCAAGAAAAACTTTCTTAATTTTTTGCAAACCATGAAATGAATCAGCACTGGGTTTAAAATAAGGTATAAAAGGATAAGAAATAGCAACCTGAAATTAATAGAACATTTTATCTAAGAGTCAGTTCAACCTTCTTGTTCAACATATGAGGGAAAAAAACCCAATATCATTACATTTCAGGCTGCACTGTTGATTGGGATAACTTGTACTGAATAAATGGAATACTTGAATCAGGCTCTTTGGTACACAAGCTATGATTTCAAGGCAATGTCTGCAAGCTACAGGACCTGACAAATGATAAGTCATGGTAC
The DNA here is from genome assembly GCA_905338385.1 of Darwinula stevensoni. NCBI lineage: Eukaryota > Metazoa > Arthropoda > Ostracoda > Podocopida > Darwinulidae > Darwinula > Darwinula stevensoni. Next base: position 29,404 of record CAJPEV010001595.1, read on the forward strand.
CATAGAGAGAATATTGAAACATGTGTCAAAACTGATGTGAATTGCATCAATTGCAACTGCAATGCACTCCAACAACAAACTGCCTCAAAGCAACTGAAAGCTGATTACTTCCCAATTGTAAAATTCTTGCATCTTTGGAACATTTGGAATTCTTGATTCAGACTCAAAACCAGCCAACCAACCAGAACAATGCAGACTTCATGTCTTACATCAGTATCAGAATGCATGAGACATGAACCAGATTCTGATCACGCTTAGATTTAAAAAACAAACCATTAACCACTTTCCTTCTCTTTAAAGATAGGCCTCTGAAGACAGGAAAGACAGCATGGAGAAAAAAGTCCAGAAAGGACAGTGAGGATGGTAGAAGAGAATAATGTATTCTTTTCTATCATATCATGAGGATGGTATGTGGAGCCTGCTCCGAATGGCCCCAAGCAAATGATCTCGAGGAACATCCTCCTCTTCTCGGCTCTGGACATCTCTCAGCTTCACCACACCTTGCTCCATTTCCGACTGGCCAAGAACAATTGCCAATGGGATCTTTCTGTCTTCACAATACTGCAACTGGGCTAACAGTTTTGGGTTGCTCCTATATGGTTGCTCTGTCTGCAAAGAAACCCATTCATATACGAAAAGTGTATCAGAACCTCAACTGGCGCATTGTTCCCACAATGAGCTAATTTTGAAATAAAACAATGTCTACAGTTTGCAGCTACATCCTAGGAAGCAGAAGTCCAAAGCAATACGAACCTTGATGCCATTTTTCCAGAGGAAACTGGTGAGTTTCATCCTCTCTTGGAGTAAACCCTTTTGTGCTGATGCCACATAAACCTACAAGTAAATGGTGAAACAAATGAATACCTTCGCTTACATAACATGCTATTACTCAGTCTGAGCCAAATTTGATAACAAACTCACAAAACAAAGGTAAAAACAAGCAGATCTGAAAATACAACATATAGAGTATTCCTTGCAATGCACCTGGTTGGGCACATGTAAGATAGGGACAGTTGAATTGCACTGACATTACAGGAAAAGGCAAAAGAGCATTTTGGATAAGGCCACAGTGTTAGTGAAACTTCTTCCAGCCTTTTATTATAAATAAGATCCTGGAATTTCTAGGATAGTTTAAAGTGAGGATAAAGTGGGGGTGTCAAAATCTGTTGCGGTATTAAGGTGATCTCTCAGACTTTCCAAACCTTGCATTCTGTTTCCTATGATGAAATGATGCTGACCTTGCTCTTCTTCACTCCTATTCCTACAATTCAATGCCATTCAATACACAGTACATGGAAAGAGAACCATGCATAAGTCCCCTCATCCTTCACTGTGTAAATGCTAAGCAAAATCTTAACAGACCTTCAGGTAACATGGAATTACACTCAGAATCTTGTCATCATCTTTCATTGATATATAATTTCATCTTTAACTCTGTGAGGAATGAGTTTTCATGCTCTGAGGATGTTTTGAATAAAAAATGTATTGAGGTACTGTAATGATATGTATCATGAAAGTTTTTGATGATAATATGGTAGATAATAGTCTATTGCAGAGCATGAAAAGCAAAAAATGCAGTCAACCCCTAAAAGGGTAATTTACACAAAACTTGAAATTGAAACTTCATAAAAACTTTGAATTTGTAATTTGTGTCATACTCCTCAAAGACCCTTTGTTGAAATGGGTTGACTTCTTACATTTTCCTTTGTAGGTTAACTCTTTGCACTCCCCTGCCACAACCCATATGACATTTATCACCTTTACTATGTCCCAAGGAGTGCAAAGGGTTAACTATGAGAGTATTTATGCTGCCCTGGAGCAAGATACTTTCTTCACATGCCTTTGCCATTTTGGTTGATATGTGAGTAGGACTTGCAAGGTCTACATTTATAATTGAAGGGGGAGAGTCAAATTGGTCAAACCTGGGTCTCAGTGGTCCGTATGGAGCAGTTCTCAGATGTGAGTTTCCCTTCCATGATGGAAAAAATGCGCTCCACCCCAAAGCTGACACCTACACATGGTACACTCTTACCCTTGGCATCAAACATGCCCACCAGGTTGTCATAACGACCACCTCCTGCCACACTTCCCACTCCCCCTGCTTCCTCGCCACTCCCATTCACTATTGGTTGACTTGAATAACCTGATGGAGGATGTGAAAGTCCTTATTAAGCACTGTTTGCCTATTCATTTCAAACAGTTACCAGTCATTCCACCTGCCATACTAATCATAGATTAGAGCATTAAATAAAAGTTTTGAACAGATATTTGGCATGGCTTGCCCAACTGCATTCTAATGGGACTTCTATAGTATTTTCTAAGAAATACTTGCACTTTTTTTAAATGAAATATGAACTGAACTGGCTTTCCCTATTTTGTATTATTATTATTGAAATATAGACACCAATTGACATCCATCAATGCATATTTCTTCTTTCTTCCTTTCCTCTTTCTTCCAGGTAAGAACCAGTTTTACATGCCCCCTGTATTTCCATTTTGCCCATGGGCTTTTACTGACTATGAAGAAAAGGAATTGTAAATAGCAAAACAGTTCTTGGCCTGTGGTCAACATGCCACAATATCTAAGAAAGGTCATTTGGTAATATGCTTGAGTATCTCTATATGCTTATTCTTTTCATTGCCATTGCCTAATTATCCCTGAATACACACCTGGCTAATGAGCCAAAGAAAAGTCTAACTAGGTAAGTTTTGATCCCCATGTGACACTTCCTCAAATTAGTACAGTAAGCATAAAGAAAAGCTTAAGAAGGTTTCCTAATGTGGTTTGTGCCACACCCCCTGAATCATAAGATCTTTGAAGAACAGGAAGGGGATGGCAGGCATCACCAATTGGGACTCCCCAAATGTTAACATCAATTTTGTAAATCAAGTAAGGACTCAAGAAATAGCCATGACCAAATCACACAAAAACTTGCAGCATTTCCACAGTGTATGGAACTTCAGATATTCATGCCTGCATCACCTTTGCATTTCAAACTTCAGAGACTGATCATACTCAAACCTGGCAAAAAATAAAAATGGGGGCTTCAATACCTAAGAGAATGGCTTCAAAAATGATTCCAGTGTAGTAGTCAAGTCCCCGAGCAAGGCTGAGGTCGAAGGACACATGAGGAGTGATATCAAAAAGTTCACAGTAAGAGAAGAACAGCCTCATTAGCTCAAGTCCCTTCTTGGCCCAAGGATTCCCCATCAGAATCATATCAGACAGGAGTGTCTTCAACAGTGCCTCCCCTCCAGACTGCTTCACATATTCTCCAATGCGATCTGCAGTTTCATTTGCCAGTCCTTTCTCATTCACCATCTCGGCCTTCACATCCTCCCAGGAAGCCTGTAGACGAATTCCTGATTTAACCCCTCTAGTTGGTAACACTTCATTTTTTCATGAATTGAATCTACCAGTCATTGGAATAAAATTACAGGAAAGCCCAAGCAGTACACAATTCTTTAGAGTGAAATGACAATTCCTGGCTGATTTAGAAATGTTAAAAAATCCAGTTCAAAATGAAGTGACTTGCAAGATTCCCTGCCTCTTCATTATAACTAAGCTTTCATGCATTTGTTCATGGATTCTTGTATGGGCAGTCATGTTCTAGCAGTTTGAGCCAAGGTATTATTTTGTTAACAGTTTCCACAATTTATCTTCATTGTCTCAAATGTCTTGGAATGATCACTTACTGCAAAATTTCCAGGATTGCAGTGAGACCAATGCTCAAAGTAACATCTACTTCCCTGTTGTCATGATACTTCTAGAACTACAGGGTGGGCCAAAAAAAACCAATTTGGTCAATTTGATTGTAGGCTGCAAATTCCAATGAACTTAGGTACACATAGAGAGTGACACAATTGGGGTTTGTGTGGCAAATTTCAGCCTTCTGGCTATATACATAATTATTTTCTGATGACCCATGACAAAATGTGCTGTGAAAATATCAATATGAAAAACTTGAGGTCTGTATTCATGGAATACATGATCACCCACAGCAATAAGCTAAGCTATTTTATAAGCTAGGCTAGGCCAAGGCCAACCAACTTACAATAAATACAAGTTAAAAAGCCAAGGCTAGCATGCAAATCAATAAGCAGGATTTCGGGTTTTCTATAAAAATAAAACTTTTATTTCCTTGTGTTTAAGGTGAAAGTGCATCGTCAAAAATGCCTAACAAAAGTGGCAAAGATCTTGCTCTTGTTAAAAACTTGCAACTTGAAAAAGGATATGGTGCAAGGAGTGGTCATCTGAAAAGTTGATGAACCTGATGGCTAAAATTTAGGATTAAATTTAAAAAATGAACACTTTATTTTTTTTTGTGGTCTAATGTAAATTAAATGCCATTCTTATAGCTTTCAGAATTTTGATTTTAAACTTGGGCACATAAATCCTGAGTCACCCTATATGTTTACCAAATGTCATCAGAATAGGCAAGCTACAATCAGATTGACAACTCGCCAAAAATTACTTTTTTTTGGCCCTCCCTATATTTTGAGATGTTAAAGATCTCCAATTTAGGATGGAGTAAAGTCATAGGTAAGTCATAGCATCAGAAAGGTACCTTGCATACATCCACCCTTCTGCCCATTTTATACTTCCAAAATAAGGTCAAGGTCAATCAGACCATCCACTGATGAACATCCATCTTCTTGCTTGATGTGGCCAAAAAGAAAGGTTAATATTCTGTATGTGACAGTAGGAATGCAGGCACATATTGGATGCTGGGGATAATGCTATTCCATCAAGGAGATATGGTTAGCAAGATACTTCTATACCCTTTGGGAGGGAAATATTAACAGAATAGTTAGCACTAAAGACATACCAAATACTAAAATGTTTTGCATAGAAATAATATAACAAATAATACCTAGGCAGTTATAAAGTGACGAATGCTGAGGAAAGTTCAACATGGGATTATATAAGATCCAGAGACTTGTCCAAAATTATCTGGAATAAATCAATAGCACTCCCCGGTTTCGAGAAGCTTCGTTGTTGGGTAATTGATGAATAACATTGAACATTAATAGTCATGATCCTTCAGGTTCAAACAAGCCTACAGCATCAGAATACTATTTACTGGTATTTTGAAGAAACCACCACCACCAATGTTCTCAATGATTCATAGGAAAACATGCATAATTGCATAAAAATATACTCTTCCAAAAGACATACATCTTTGTGATGAGAAGTGAGAAGAAACAAATAAGTGCTGTCATATATTCTGAAAGGAAAGGGTAGAACATTTAGTTTTGGTTAATGATTTCTTTACCTGTCTGTAGACAGGGGTTGTGCTAGGATTCTTGCCCTGACCTCTTGCTCATACATCCCAGAGGTCCTGGGACCCCCAGGACATACATGCAGAAGGCCCAAGATGTTGAATTGAATATCATACTGCTTGGTTATGCAAAGTCAGCAAATACACATGGATTGCTGGACTTTTCCTTCTGGGGAATCCTTCAAGATTCCCTTGTGTTTCACTTGGAAAGTAACCCCCTTAATTATCAAGGGACCCTTCCGTATCAGACCTGAGGGTCCCAGGGCAAGAAACCTAGCGCTACCCCTGTTTAGAGCATGAAGTCCAAATTGGAAAGAAACCCTTTTATGACAGATAAGCTATTTTGTGAGATTTGTACAGATTCTAGGGTATGTTATATTGGTATAAATTAACACATGATATTTTCTACCTTTACAAAACAGGCTAAATTTAGCCTACTTGGCATCACCACCACATTCCAAGTAGCAAGAAACATTGAATCAACATTGAATCTGCTGGGGGTGGTTCTGTTACTGATTATGAATAAATTTTATGGCATTCTGCATGAACAGATTACTGCAATTTCTTGAAACCTTGAAGGTTTGCCAACTCCTTCCTTTCCTCAATGAAGTGCTTTACAAACTTTTATTCTTATCCAAACTTCTTATATGGGCCATTCCAGTAGTGCAAAGCCCAAAAATTATTCAGGACAATAATTTAGAAACTAGCGACTGAAGGGGTCAAATTGGTGCAAGATGAAATCAAAGGTAACCAAAACTATAATAAAGATATGGATGAAAAATTCTAAAAAAAACCTACCATATGAAGGATTCCATGACAACTATGAATAATCACATTTAGCAAAGAGTGAAGCTGGAATCCCTAAAACTTTTAAAATTATTGGTGGGCTCCAAGTTCCAACCTTGTCCAGCTTGTCCACAGATGAACAGATTGTTCTGAACTTCTCAGCTGGAACGCCACAAACAGCAAAGATTCCATCCAGGATGAGGCGGTGGTTGACCTTGATTACAAAATCTCCTAATTTCAATGCAGTGAGGATTTCATCAATCAACTTCACACATTCAACATCAGGTAGCATCTCTTCATACTGCCCAGCAATGTCAAAATCCTATGGAAATAACCGTGAAGCAAAAAATATATAGAAAAGTCTTGCAGGAATAGAAAAGCAAGAGATATCGACAAGGATAACTCACACACTGATAAAATTCTCTATACCGGCCTCGTGTCATGGCTGGATTGTCTCGTCGATATACCTTGGCAATGTGGTACCGTTTGATGTTGGAGATCTTGTTCATAGCCAAGTAACGAGAAAATGGAACTGTCAGATCATATCGCAGAGACAGGATTTCCCCACCTTGGTCTGCCAGATCATATATTAGTTTGGAATCATCTCCATATTTCCCTGTCAGCACCTCCTGCAATTTGTTGAGCAAAGTCAAATAAACCTAGAATATATGTAGCAAAGACAAATGCAAAAATAAAATTATATTGTCTTATGCTTTATAACACTATACTTTCTAAAGTTTCAAGTCAGTCAGAATAAAAATTAAAAGACTGGCAAAAAAAAAGTGGCTCTCTTTTGCATTGTCCTCCTGCAGTACCCTCAAGACTCCATAGATGTCTCTCATTTGTACTCAACTTTTTAGATATAGGTGCAACCTTGGTGGAGTAGTGTCCCTGACAAGGCAGTGCTCTGATACTGATGCTGAAAAAGAAAACCTGCAGTGCAAATGGCAAACTTCTCAGAGACAAACACTCCAGGGCGTCTTTTGAAAACTCTGCAATGATCTCTTTCCTAGCCAAACTATGTAAAACATACCCTCATCACAATTAAGGGTTCCTTTTCAGCTGTAGAATAATGACACTGCCCAGTCAAAAACAGTACATCTAGGAAGCAGCCACAAAAACAGACCTAGTGGCATCAAATGAGTGCTACTGAAACTACTACAGCGGAAGTGGAATGCATGAAATAGTGGGATTTCTTGCTGAACCATGCAAGAGTGCAGCTTTTTCATCATACCATACTGAGACTTCATACTTTCAGGAAAAAAAAACAAACAAACTTGGAGAACTTTCTCAAGTGTTAAAAAATCCTGATCCTAGCATTTCCACAGTGATAGTTACAAAGTGGTCAAGAATAGGTTTTCTTTCATGCCTCTTGATATCATTTTGGGAAGGGATATACACAAACCTTGAGTTCAAAGACAGGGGTGTCAATGGTTTCTGCTCCGTGTTGTTTAAAGCAGTCCATTATGATGGAAAGTACTTTTTCCCTGAGTGCCATTTGTTGGGGTCCATAATCTTTGGTCCCCTTTGCTGTCTTCAGAATCAATTTCCCTGAGCTCTTCCCTCCTGCTTGGGCCCTTAACTCTGCCAGCCTGGCCGTAACTTCATCTATCTGCAGGCATATCATTAAATATATCTCTCATAAGTTTGCTTGAATAGAATGTCATACTTAAAAAAGCAAGAAATAAAGAGAATTAAGAAATTCAACAAACCTCTTCCTTTGTTGTCTCTGGACTTGCCTTTAGCTTCTTTAGATGTTCAGTCTTTTCCTGGATCTCAGACTGAACCTGAGCTTTTGATGTGGACATGATGGCTCGGTTGGAATTGAAGAATACGGAATACAAATCCTTGTAGTCTTTGCCTTTCACAGACTGAAAGCTGACTGACTTATTACCTTTACCAATGGACAAAACTGGATTCCTCCAAAAATTAGGCCAAAAGGCAAATTTTCTTAGGAGGCATGAAGGGGTGCGTGAATAACCAACAAACAGAGCCAGTTCAACACTCTGGAAGATACCCCTATATTTAGGTCACAAACTAGATTCCATAAAAATAATACTCAGTCAACTGTGACAATAGCTTAGGCTAGGCTAGGCCTACCTCTACACATATAATATCTCTATATATTGAAGACCCAACAAATTTGGGCCAATGCCAGTGGGGAATGAGAAAAGTCTTATACATGCTAATCAAGTAATCTCTGAGTTTCATGATTTGCAACACTGGCATGTGCTTGCATCATTCTCCCACCAGCAGTGCAGAAGAAGTTCTCATACTTAATTGGCTATGACAAATGTGGAACTTGATACACTTCTGGAATTACCCCAACCAGTGGCGTGCCCAGAAATCCGAATGGGGGGGGGGGGGGGGGTCGCCATATGAAACACTGATTACCCACCCTAATGAGGGGGGGTTAACATTTAAAAAAAACTGATAACCCACCCTGTATTTGTGGCAAAATAAAAAATTTGTGAGAATCGAATGTATAAAATTGACCCCAAGGGGGAGGGGTTATGACCCCCAAACCCCCCCCCCCCCTTGGGCACGCCACTGACCCCAACTGTTCATTGAGTGTAAGATGCATAAGTATCAATGTATGTAACAACTTACTCAGTTCCGTTCCATATATACTTAATTATTTTGCCTTCGGAAACTTAATGGTAATAATTTGTTTGTGATCCTCATATTCGATGTGCAAGGGCATGATAAACGATCTAAGTTAACGTTGAGTAGACAATAGCCATAAAGCCAATAAACCTACTACTAGGCATATTGCCAAGGGCATATTGCGAACATCAAATTGTAGAAAGCTAGGCAGGCTTACAAAATCATACATATAATCAAATAAATTAAAATACGATAGGCCAAGGCCGGCGAACAGAGTTGATCAAGGCTTTCCCCCAAAAATTATGCAATCCGGGCAAGATGTGATGCCAAATGCCACTAAAACTTGCCGCCATGATGGCTACGCGCACGTGGCACTTGGGGCGCCCAATGAAAGTAACTCCAGCAATACTCTCGGTACAAAATTAAGATCAGGTTGGGAACCATAGCTGAGAATTAACCAAAAAGAAAGGCATCCGCGAGAGCCGGCAGTTACAGGCGCGTGCGTGATCGCCCATTCATTCATAAGGAGCTGGAAATCCAGGTCGTCGTTTTCCCCAGGACATCTAGGCCTACAAGGAAGCCTCTCTTGCTTAATTCTGTGCCGAAATGAAAGAACCTCGCAAAGACAAGAGACGCCCGGAAGAGATTCGCCGCCTTTGTGAGTTATCGTGATTCCTTTGTCTCGTTATGGCTATGGATTGAATTTATTGAGACGTAGTTCATCGATAGAAGCAAGTTAACCACATCGCTCCATACCCTCATATCCATCATTTCATTTAGGGTGTTTTTCACTTGAATCAGATAATTTTTCGCTTGACTTGGACACTCGTGCATGAATGCCGAAAAAGAGTGAAAAAAAAAAGGTTGATACGATTGGAAAACACTACTACATCATTTGGAGAGTTCATTTAAGAAAATATTATTTAAAATGAGTGTGTTTTGAAGATCAGTAATAGACCTTGGTCTACTGAAGTCATGTAGTGCCTATTCTTGAGATATCATTTTGACCAATTGATGTCATAAATTCCTAAAAAAAAAAAAAAGGACATGCAAAGAGAAAGAAGACAGTCTTTCAGAGTAGAGGTGAAGGAGGTCATTACAGCAAAGGGTATTGCTGTACAGTATGTCATTCCCCAGGGCAATGCATGCTTCTTAGTTTTGAGACATGGTAGCCAATTCCAAAGGGTGTTTGGCCTGGGACATGTTTCGTGAGAATGAAAATCACCATTTATTTCAGTTGGAAGTATATTTCCTGACAGCTTGCTTGCTTAGAGATGAGGACAGTGTGCAGCATATGGCCAAGAGAGGTGAAGGTCTAGAATTAGCAAAAAAGATTCTGTTTGGGACATTGCTCTTCAGATGGTCAGGCCCATATATTGAATGCTTTTCCAAAAGAAGAGTAGGGTAAGCTCCCCAGTTTCCGGTCAGTCTCCAGTCGCCAGTGAGACTTAAATCCAGCATAATTAATCGTTAATCACAAGTTAATTGGCCGTTTTTAAGCATTCTATCAACATCTCATACGAGTACCTATTAATTGTGTTTCCCAGTGTGCACACAGGGTGTCCACTTCCTATGGAAGTCTTATCAGTGGGACCAAAAACTGGGACTTAAGTGGCCAAAAACTGGGGTGTTTACCATATCATATATATTTTCTGAAGGTGGTGAGTGTTGGCCTGGGGCATATCAGGAATGGGGACAGGGTAGAATGTTTATTCAAGTAAACTATCTCAAGCTTAAGATACTAAATATAGACTTCATATAGCTAGTCCAGTTCAAATCTGATTCTATGTACATCTAAAGGTACTTTCCTGTTGACTGGAATGGTGGGATACACAATGATATTTGTCCTAACCTGATAGCTGCTGTCTTACGATGAAGAGTCAAGCAATTGATTGAGGCTTAAGTACTGATGTTTAACCCTTCTGTTGCTGAGGGGGTCCTGATGGCTCCCAATTTAAAACTTTTCAGTAAATGTATATCTTGAAATTTTGTTTTCCAATTTCCCGATTTTCATAGTCCTTCATTAGGGATGAGGTTACACAATACAGTGCAAACTTTGACTGCAAAATGTTTTTAAACTTTTAATCAAAAGCAATGAAATTGAATTTTCGAGCTCTTGTGGAGTTTAAGTCTTCCTTGCACAGAAGAGCACCTCCTGCCTTCTACACTACCTTCCTGGTGTGTCAATTTTTCAAATATAAAATTTGTAAAACATTAATTTTCACTTTTTCTAAATGTGTTAAATTTTGCAATTTGATATTACCAGCATAGAAATGATTGATTTTTTACTCCAATATTAAACTAAAAATAAAAATTAAAAATTTATGAAAGGGTTTTCACAAAATGCAAAGTTTGAACTTGGAATTAGGATAAGCTCAATTGAAAATGCAATCCTTGCGTTTTGTGAAAACACTTGAATTTTAGTGACCACATGTGTCTGCCTGCTTGCCCAGACATTGACACAGAGGACACATGACATGCAAAGTGTGAAATGACCTTTAACCCCTTGAGGAGTGGGTTTTTTAACCCCTTAACTGGGAACTTGGGAGCGCATATGTGCAGTGAGTCCATTGAGAGATGGCAGGTGCCAGACCGCACATATGCGGCGAGTCCATTTAAGGGGTTAATGCCTTGATCACCCATAGTGAATACATGGAGGGCAGGAGGATGTCAGCCCGTATATATATGGGCATACTTGTCAAAGGGTTAAGGAGTTCAGAAGTTTTTGACTCCTCACATTTCTCATACAAGAGTAATAAAAATTCATCATATACAAAGAAGTGGAAGAGGGTGACACCATTCCTTTTTCCCCATCTGGGAAACAAGATAGTGAGCTGATCTTTGCACCATCCAATTGGACTTTTTGAGGGCCTGCAATTGATACACTAATGGTGTTTCTTTGTTATCAAATGTATGATTTACGGGTCATTCCAAATCACTTGGTACAATTTTCAGAAATTTTCAAATTTGAATCATCAGAAGTTCAATTTAAATTGCAGAAAGAATATGTTGAGAATATAATGTAGCCAAAATTGTGCATACATACATTATCCTTGCTAACTTTGTGCCAAACAATTGTTTTTTTTATGATTGGCAAAAATAAAACAGATGTACTTAGGCTACTATCTATTTAAGGCCTGTAATAAATAAAAAAAACCTAACAAATTCAAATTCGTTCCAGTTCTGAAAGTTGGTGTGAATGGCAAGGCCAAAGGATCAGCATATGTGGAAGCTGGAAATACTAAAGTCATCACAGCCATCTATGGGCCCAGGGAGATTCTTCGCAGGCAGGACTTCAGAATGAAGGGCATACTCTATTGTGAAGTAAAGATAGCCAATTTTGCTACTCAAATGCGGGCTGAAGGAAACAAGGAAGCTAGGGAACAGGAGCTCTCTGCTGTACTCAGGCATTCACTTGAACCAGTTGTTTGCTTGGTGAGTTTCATCTGTTCTTCCACTCCTCATAGATTCTGCAGGGAATTTGCTCCCTTCCAAAAATAAGCAGGTTAAAGTGATTTAGCAAATACTTTATTATTTTGAAACCCTATAGTACGAGGGATTTTCAAAAGTTCTGCCAGTAGCCCTAAAGTAGCACTTTGCGGCCGCCTCCAATGACGACTTGTGGGCTACTGGCAGAACTTTTGAGAAATCCCTCGTATCTTCCAAATTGCACCAATGCAGGAGTATTCAGTTACTATCCACATGATACTCAAAAGGCAAAAAAAAATCAAACTTACAATTGCCACAAAAGCAGACTGACTAAACAAGAATAATGCCTGAGAGCTTGTAGAGCTCTCAGGCTTTATTCAGGGAGCACTATCTTATGGGTTCGTTCACTTCACATGGTCATAATTGAATCACATTCCAAATGGGTTCAAAAGAACCCATTTGGAATGTGATTCAATTATGCTAGCATAGGGCTGCATCCAGGGTGGTGATAGCCAGTGGCAAGTAGATGTTTAGGAGTATCACTCCTTTGATCATCTGGCTATGGATTCTTCTCCTTGAGATGGCCTATGGATAAAAAATGTGAACAAGGTCATCTTAGAAGCCCAAGGCCAATAGAAGACAGGCGCATGGTCATATCAGCGTGGTGGAGAGAGTAAATAGCAGCATCCAAACTAGTTTGGAAACTTTTGTGGTGGGGCTGCAAGGATGATAGTAGGTGTTCATGCTTTGAGGAACTGGCTGCATTAATTTGGTTTGCTTGCCCAAAGATCAGTGGTTGATGTCCAGCTTGCTGCATCTCACCATGGGAGCTAGTGAGAATGGTAACTTAACTATGACAGTAGGCTGCTCATCTTGGATGCTCTTCACTGAAAAGTCCAGATTTTGTCCACTACACAATTCCCATCATGTTTGCAAAGAGACTACCAGGGCAGAAGTATTTTTGATAATACACTGTCAGGTAAGAATCCTTGAGAAGTGATGGAGTTATGATCCAGGATCGCATCACAGATCTGTGTATGCTTCAGGAGGGCACAATGAGTGCCAACTAATATCAGGAGATCCATATGCTGTAGGAAATTGCCCCATTTGCAGGTGCAGTAGAAGCAGGTCTTCTTGTTGGATAACCACACAATGCTTGTCTGGTGTATGAAAGCATCGCTAGCTATCATGGGTCTCTACGTCTCAAGAATGGACTTGCCATTCACCTAATTCAAACCCTATTAAAAATGCCTGGGATATCCTCAGATTTTTTGCAGCCCATGAACTCAACCAGTGACCCACAAAAAGCCATTCTCATGGAAGAATGGATAGCAGCACCTCAGACACAGTTTGATATGCTCTGATCATGCATGACCAACTTGCAGCTTCCATTACTGCTAGAGGTGGTCACATCCCATATGAACTAAAGAAAAGTTATGCCTTTCCATTTGTGCATGAACTACTTATGGTTCTTTTTTTTTTTCTCTTTCAAGGCTTTTTCTTTGATCAAGAATTCTATTGCCATTGATTTTTTTATTGTGAATGCCTAATGAAAAGAGTAAATTGATTAGTTTAAAATAAATTTAGTTTATATTTTATTAAAAGCAGGTGTCTCCATAATTGTTTTAACCAACATATCATGTCTTTCTCCCCAACAGCATTTGTATCCAAAATCCCAGATTGATGTGTATGTTCACGTGTTGGAGGATGATGGGTCCTGCCTAGCAACACTCATCACTTGTGCTGGCTTGGCTTTATGTGATGCTGCAATTCAGACATATGATCTCATTGTGGGAATGGGTCTGGTGAGTTTCTTCCATCTCCTTTATTGCTTATGTGAAAGTATGCTAGACAATGTAAGATGATGTTATCTGGGTTAATATGACTATATTATGCTATTTTTTCTTTGACCATCATTTGTAAAATCAGCCATAGATTACCTTCCAATTTAGACCAGGTCAGTCATAGTCAGCTCAGACTGTAAAATTCTACATGTTCTGCTACCAACCCCTTGGGTTACCTTCATCTTAAAAATCAGTTTTGTCTGGCCAGCATGCCTCTCTCTTTCTTTGGTAATAAAATTGATAGCATGACAATTTCTGACCCTTTTCTACAAATAAGATTGCATCAGCGGGTGAAATCATTACTCAATGAATATCTGTTATTTGATCAGCATTTCTTATTCATTTTCCAGAGGTACATAGGTGGCAATATATACATGGACCCAACACATGATGAAGAAAAGGAGAGTGCATCATCTGGAGAGAACGGTTCTGTTATCATTGGATTAATGCCATCAGTACAACAGTTAGCCACCATCTTTCAGTATGGGGATGTGAGTGCACAAAGTGTGACCAAAGCATGTAAGGAACTGATGTCAATGTGTCAGGAGGTGACACCTGTATTGCAAGAATGTCTCTTGAATGCATGCCCCAATTCCCCTATAGCTGAAGCTGAACATGATGACCAGCCTGACCTTTGATCTCTTTTCATGGAATGAATTGTTTCTTTTTTTTTTCTTTCTATTCTTTCTTGGCCAAGAAGGCCCTCTTTTGCCCGATTGGTCTACTTCATCTGCAACATGAAGAAAGTCATATGTTAGGATGCATATTAGAATCCTAGTATTATGTTTCTTCTTGGTTGCAGGAGTCTCACACCCACCAAACATGGAAAACAGCCATGGAGGCTTGCTGAAGTGAGAGAGAAACAGGCCTCTTTCAAAATAACACATGTTGGGTTTCATCTATATCCTAGACACTTGCATGATCATGCTTAAATCAGCCACTTGTACATTACAGCTAGATCTCCAAGGTTCGAGAAAACATTGTACATTGAAGACAGTATTGCTTTGTAATATTGTAATGTGATAGGTTTATGTCTGCAGAATGTAGCACATGGAATCTACAGAGGAGGATTGGGCAGGTGGATGACCATGAGAATTTTAATTTGTAAAAAGAAGTCACCAGACAAGTCATTTTGATAATGTCACCTCAAGGGAACTTTTTAATTTCATTATTTGCCTACTTCTGTATAAGGAGCCCCTTTACTCAATTTGACATTTAAAAAGGCACAACTTCAATATAAATGTTGATGGTTTCTAGAAATTTCTATTGAACTTAAGGTAATGCAAGTACAACATCTCAGGGGAAAGAGCCTATTTTTTTCCATATCAAGCCTGCAGGGTGTCCAGTTCAATGCCTTCTTGGCCTTTTTTTAAATAATGATATACCAATGGCATGCAACCTTTTTTTGGTGTTTGATCACCCATTTTATTTTGCTATGGACTCCATCTGAAGTTCCAATGACATCCATTCCAGTGGTTGAGATTGTTACCACAAACTTGTGTGTGGAGAATTCATTAAGGACTTAATTATAGGTAGTACTCCTCTCTTTTGATGCTGACCATATATAAGTCCTAAGGTCTATTCAGAACCTAGATAGTTGCCTTTGACTTTTATTCCTTGACTAAACTGGTTGAAGTATTGGTATCCTTTAAAACTGATGGATATTTCTTACCAATCCTGTGGCGGTACTGAAATAAAAAATCAGAAAAAATGTGATTCACAGGTCCTCTTCTTCCATAGAATCAACTGTCTTTGCCCCTTATTCCAAACTACGTGGGATGTGAAATAATTTAGTCATGGAATCAATATTTCGTTACTTTTGCAAAAGTCACATTTGCAGCCCAATGGACGATCCACCCAGATTGTGTGCCACCACCAAAAATGACTTAACTTTGCCTGTCACTTTCAAGATGTCTGTCACAAGCTTTGAAAGTGATGAGCGAAGTGATGAGGTGATTTCGAACCTGCCTTGCGTTAGGAACTTTTGGAACATCTCTCGTTTGTTACCCTTATACGAGGAAGGGAGGGGGGGGTGCGAACATAATGGCAATTCTTCTCTACGGTGCTATACACATGTATTACAGCACAGAGACAGGTACAATGGCTGATGCGATAGTAGAAAGAGTTTTAGACTGTGGCCAAACCACTCATTACCACATTTCTTACTTCTCCACATAGTTCAAATTTATTATAAATTTTTATTCCGAAATTGCCACTACTTTTGCCCCCCCCCCCCCCTATAGGAGCGCTTCCATCGATTGCAGGTAGTGACATCTAACACATGGGTAGTTCCGTCTATCATCTGGCGAAGCGGAACCTCTGGAAATGTGTTTTCTCCATCTTCCACTACAGGGGGTGATACGAATTCAATTCGGAAACAGTGTAGCAATGGCTAACCACAGCGCCAGGAGTGACGCAAACTTTCTTCTGACCTAAGTCGACCTACTGTGCCAGAGTGATTCCTTTTTACGGTGCCACGCTCATCGTGAATGAAAGTACAGACAGAATTGAACTTTTTAACGCTTATCGTGAAACTTGAGTCTATTCAAACCCAAGCGTAGTAGACTACTTTATATATTGAGATAAGTATGCGAGAACGAACAGAAGAACCTTCTCTACTCATTTGGCATATTTATACCCTTCGATGTCAAATTTGAAGTGTTAGGCTGAAACAAAATGTTCTCATTTCACCCCCAGTCCGCGTCTGTACAGTGTCCCCAAAATACGCTGACATTAAAACGCACAATTTTTCACGAAAAAAATTTCGCCAAATGTTCGCAATTATACCATTTTTTAAGCAGTTTTTCTCCTCTTTCAGATAGACTTTACATTTTTTCAATAGTTTTATCCTTCGTCATTTTGGAGATGAAATCAAACTTGCTTCCCGTTTCCTTATACAGGGTGTCCCATAAGTCTGGAACCATAGGGTTAGGATAGGACGTGCATATGCGGGAGCGCATCTTCGACGCATGTAACACCATCACTCCTGACACCATTCGAAGTGTGATTGCTGACTGGATACCTCGTCTGCATTTGTGTATCAATCATAATGGTGGACACATTGAACACATTCTGTGAATACAAGTCGTTATCATTTTGCCCTATGGTTCCAGACTTATGGGACACCCTGTAGAAGGTAGTCGTTTTCGAACTGCTCACGCTTCCTCAAAAACGACATATTCAATACTATTTATGAAAAAGGGAACACACAAAAACAAAGTCTTCGTTTTCAGAATATTCCAAAAATAAGCTTCCGGACCCTTTCGCGTCCGCAAGCGTACTGGTACGCATGCCGTCCCCTTCTGCCTAGCCTACGGCCAAGGACCAGTAATAGAATAGGACTGGACACTCGGAAGCGGCACGCCTGCACTCCGCGTATCAACATGATGGCGATGTGCAGGCAGCGCTCCAAGCCGCTGCTGAGAAAAAAACACAACGTTGCCCCATTGTAGTACATTGTATTCCATCGGTCTCCGACCGTTGCTCTCTGTTTTTCCGTGCGCATCTTATCAGGAGGATGAACTACACCATGAAACCAAAGAGTAATGTTGTTACCGATGAAAGTACTTATTCTTCAATATTATCAGACAGAGGGAAGAGGAAAGGGTCGAGAAGCACCATGCCTCAGCTGACAAAACTTTGAGTGTTGGGGATGCAGTTTTCTGTGCGAACGTGAATTAAAATTAGTTGTAAGAAGCAAACTTGAAGTTGTCCAACTTATCACAGCTTGGTCGATTTTGTGTTTGTGTTTTATGGAGAAAACTTTCATATTCCTTTTCAGAATATAACCGGCTTTTATGAGTTATTCTCACTATTATCAATGAGAGCTGAGAGTTTATTTTCATTATATGTAGATGGATCTAGACTGCCGTTGGACTTCTTTCAGGGTGAAGGAGCACATCCTTGAGACGCAAACATGGGCTCATACATAACTTAATCTTCAATACAGACCTATTTTGGAGTCCTGGAAATCTGAAGAAGTAAATCCCTCCCGAGATTCCGTCGGAATTATTACAATTAATAGCAGAACACCAGCGTCCGTCATGCTTCGCCATGGAAGACAGCAGCAGACAAATGTAGTTTTCCTCAGCGACCACCAGGTTCGCTGCCTGCACAGGGTGGATGACTGCTGATACGCGATTTCCAGAGGAGTGTCCAGTCCTCTTCTATTACTGGTCCTTCCCAGTTTAAAATCCCAGCTGGAAACAGCTATAATTTCCAGCTGGACTCCAGCTGTAAATTCGGACCCATTCCAACTGGGTAACAGCTGGAAAATAGTCAACTCCAGAGTTCTTCCTAATTGCAATATAACTAACTGAATGAGAATCTTTTCTTTGACTATTGTTGTCGGAGGTCCATCAACAGGAACAGCTGATTTCAAACGGTAAATTTAGCTACATTCCAGCTGTAGGGTTCTTTTCATAAAATTCCGACTGGAAAATTTCCAGCTGGAAACAGCTATTAAAACCATCTGCATTCCAGTTGGAAAATTCCAGCTAAGAAACAACTGGTACCTACTGTTTTCCAGCTCTTTGCCAGCTGGAAATGGTCCGAATTTACAGCTTTGGTCCAGCTGGAATATTCCAGCTGGGATTTTAAACTGGGTTGCTACGGCCTTTAAAGGCATCACCTTGCAGGCCTCGCGCGTCAGGCTAAGGTAGCAGAGTCCTATGGCAAAGCGACCGAAAAACCACTGGATACGAATGGGGAAAAGAAAGTCGTAACGAAGAAGCTGCAAGGGAAAGCACAGAAGGAAGAATGGAGTTGGGCAGAGACATGGGACAGGAGAGGCAGGAAAGAGGATAATGTAGAGACTGGGGAGTGAGAGGCGTACGTGTAAGTGCACCGGCGAACGTCTGCGGGAACCCCCGGAAGGTAACCGAGAGAGGGGGAAAGCCGGGGCAGGCGAGAGAAGAGGAAAGTGTGAAAACATATTCCTTGCTTATTGCTATTTTTGCTCTTCCATCCTGTGTTGCCCGTCAATCGTTAACACGTTGGCGACAATGCGTCCTGATGCCAGGATGCAGATTTTTTTTAATTTTTTGACAAAAAAAAATGCGCGTGGTCCCACGCGGCGGACAAGCAAAAATAGGCTGGTCGTCAACGTGTTAATGAATCATTGAATCTCTGCACAATGAGCTGTCACTATATACATCCAATCATTTAGGTTACATGTTTGCATCCTTCCGTCATGGGTTGGCTAAGTGACAAAGGGCCTCATTGCGCTTCTTTAAGTTTCATTAGTTATCTGGCTAAGTTGTAACTATTTTCTTTTCGATTGGAATGTATCACATGTAGGATGAACTAGTGTATGTATAGATAGTAACTGCTATGTTAGCGACTGCATCGCCTTGAGTCACTTACTGAGGCTCGCCTAGGTGTTGGAAATGACACAAGCAGAATCATTCCCAACGCCTAGGGAATAACATTCCACGTGTTCAAGGAATAACAGAGATCGATTAATCGATAAAATGGCTCACGATTAATCGATCAAACACTTTAATCGATTGACAGTCCTATTTTAAACCAAATATTATTCTAATTGAGATTCTCCATTCAAGGTGATTTCTAATTGAATCTCGAGAAAACTTTCTGGTTCGTTCACATAATGTAAAGCAGCTTTACTTGAACTTCTTGCTAACCAATGCATGCCATATCTTCACTTACAGTACTCGTCAAAAGTCGCCCAACCCAGCTAACGCTATTAGACGAGCCGATGATTGTGATAATTATTTTATCATAGGTAAGCAGTACACCCTGATCATCAATGCTGTATGAATTCACCTTGACTCTCAATGACTTCCGAAATACGAGTTTTCATACTCTGTTCAAGTCTCTCGGCCAATTCCATTGGTAGTGCCTACTACTCCCGTCTGATTGCAGACACCAGGGACCGATCAGTTCGAATTTTTTCCTTTGCAACCGCATCTTGAGTAGTTATCAACACATTTGCGATCTGATTAAGGTCCGGCGACGCGGTTGACCGATCGAGTTTTCCGACCTCATTTTCTGCTCTCCACTTCGTTGCCAGCTTCGACTTGTGCTTCGGGTCATCGTCTTCCTGCAGTTTCCACTATGTCGATTCGAAAAAAAATCTGTCTCTGGCTGTCGGTTTGAGGCCGCACTTGTAGATGTTTGCAAAGCAGTGTGGCGTCGAGGTTCTCTTTGAAGCAAACGATGCAACCAAAGCCTCTGCTCGAAAAGCATCCCTACACGTTGACTTTGGTGGATGCTTTACGGTTAGGGCGGCTTTCTTTTTCCCCAACAGATTCTAGACGCGTCCTTTCGCCAGATTCAGACGTACCATAGTCACATCTGAGAAGATCACCTGGTCCCCATCGGTAGACAGGTGTGCTTCAACCCATTTCAAACGGTCCTTTCGACGGCTTCAGTGAGTAGAGGCCTGGACATCGGAGGACTAAATTCCCCTTCTTGCTTCATTTTATCGGCGCCGAATGGTACTCTGACTAATCTTGACCCCTTGCCTCTTCAAACGATTCTCGACGTCGCGGCTCGTTGCGAACATTTCTCGATCGGCGAGCGAAAGAATCCCTTCATCCTGTTTTGGCGTCGTTCCACGAGGTCGGCCAGAATGAGTCAAATGAGTCAGATCTTTGGATTCCTTCCATCGATCGAGTCGACACTTCACGGCCCTCTTGTCGCTTTCTTGCCGCTTTCGCCACAGCCTTCGATCCGAACTATGGATCTAGCGGATGGCAAGAGAAGCTGATCTCGTAACGCTGATGGACGAGTAAAACGCCATCTCTCACAAGTGATTATCGAAGCTAACGCACACAGAATGAACACTGACTCTTATCAGCATTCGGCCAGCGCCGCCTATTTACAGTGGTCTCATGGAAGTTTCAGAATGTTCTGGAACTTTCTGGGAGTGGGGTGGGGGGTGGGGAACTTTTGACGATAGCTTCATTATTCAACTCGACAGAAAATTCCCTTTTATTGCTCTTTAGCTAACGAGGAAATGATACTCCTTGAAACGCCCATAAGTTAGGGCTGGTACCAGTTATTTTTGACAGTACAGTGAAAACTCGTTAACTCGAATCCTGATAAGTCGAAATTCCGCTTATCTCAAAGTTCAAAGCTTGGTCCCGGCGGAACAAGGTAAACAAGCAGCTGAAAATATTTTTACAATATTGGATAAAAACCATGGTTTATCATACGATCTAATTATTATTGGTGCTGGTCCTGCAGGAATTTCAGCTTCCCTACAGGCTAAAAAGAATGGTATGAAGGCCTTGGTGCTAGAACAAGATACATTAGGTGGGACGGTATATAATTTTCCTAGAGCAAAAATTGTTATGACCTCACCCATGGATTTGCCATGTCATGGTAAGGTGAAGTTATTTCAGACGAGCAAAGACGAATTACTTACCTTATGGAATGAGGTTATTTCTAAAAATGATATTCAAATCATAGAACATTCCAAAGTAGAATTGATCGGAAAAACAAATGGTGGATTCGAATTGACCACAATAAATGGTCGCAAATATACAACCAATAAGGTATTGCTNACTTAGTGACTATACTCGAAACGGCCCGGTCCCTAAAAGTTCGAGTTAACGAGTTTTCACTGTACTTATTTTGGGATTCAAGTACGATAATAACCGTGTCTCGGCTTTCTAAAAGATTCATGTAAAAAAAAAAATCAACGGAAGGGAGTAAAAGTTCGTGTAAAATACATAACCTCATGGATGAATCCAGGCCTGGACTGCTCATAAGATGGCGACTCGAATGAGGAGTTGGTGTTGGCTGTCCAAAGTGTAGAAGTTACTTTATCGATTGATCGGAGGAATTCAATTATTGGCACAATTCGCTTTCATTCGATTCCTCCTGAATCCAGCTCTAGCAGCATGCATTTGTTTAAATGCATGCTGCAATCCAGAGTAGGAGGGAGGGGGGGGGGGGGGGGGGAGAAGCATGACGATTGAGTAGGGAGACCTTGGACCAATGTTATCTATGGAATATGATGGTGCAACGCGCCACGCTTCCGCTGTGCCTACAGTGATTCGAGGACGTCTGTCGTTCTTTGCATCCTCTGCATGTTCTTGGTTATTTTAGAAAGAGAAAAAGGTAGTGCATATCCAATCTTAACTGGCAAAAGAAAACACTTCTACTGTATGCCTATGGTGCTTTCGTTTCAAGTCAGGAAGATCACGAGTGTCGAAGAATGTCGAAGAAAAATCTAGATGGGCCATTCAAGGAAAGAGTCCTTAAATTCGCGCAGAGTCAATAGATCCATGGATATTCAAGCTTTCCACATTGCTTCTCTTACCTCTATGACGTCTTCTGTAAACCTATTAAATCGTAAATCCCAGGATTTCCACTTTCCCAAGTAACAAGTCTCTTACATGGTTTGTCTCCAAGATGGAGGGTGCAAAAGAACGTCACAAGTGCTCGAAATAGCATTTTCCTCTAGGGAATAGCCTATCTTTATAATTCCCCCCCCCTCCCACGAATAAACAATATGGAGTCGTACTAGGCATTTGTGTATGTTATTTTTCTGAAATGGGTAGTTTTGCGAAAGTTTTTTCTCCCCAGATGACGGTTAATAAGCAATCGTTATGCTATTGCGGGGAGGAGAAAGGGGAGTAGCGTGAATCACCAGTCATGGTCGGAAGAAAGATTGAACTTGCTGGCCTTCCCTACAACTTTACTGAACATCTTTAATTTTTGAGGGATGGTTCGGGTAAGAAAGCAGTCTTACCGAGATACATCCAGTCCCATTAGGAGTACTGGTTATGACCTGATATTAGTTCTCAATTTCTCTGTCACAAAACAGCTACAAGCGGCCGAACGAAAATTTCAAGTTATAGTGTAGATCAAACGATTTTTTTTCAGACTATTGTATATTCTCTAGTTGGAAAAGTTCCATTCATGTTGTAGATTTATTATTCCTCTGAAACTTCTCATCACATAACAAAGTACCCAAGCTAAAATTGCTGCAATAGTGATAGGATAATATTATGAAGCCTCTTCGAAAGGAAAATGGAATCGAGTAATGATCGCGCATGAAGCAACGGAGAGTTGAACTACGTTTCACTCGAACGGATCGGATCGCATGAAAGGAAAAATCTCAGGTGAGCTACGCACGGAATCAGACATGCAGACACTAAGCGATCCGAAATACACTGAAGGGAGATGAGACGCAAGCATGCAGCATGTTCCTCAAGCTGTGGCGGATTCCACTCCGCCTGCCTTGGTCTTTTGTCCGCCCTGAAAGATGTTGGGACGATCTGAAGGACGTTGATCAGGGATGCCCTGAACGTCACGCCTTGCCGGATACCACACCGCCGTTGCCAAAACGAACACCACGAACAACGAAATCATGCCGATGGTCGCTGGGACAAGGTTCAACGCCCCGGCAGTCTTGATAGTCGGTATGACCTGATTTAGGAGCAGACTATGGACTTCGACGTCGCAGTGCTTCGGGTACACTTCCGTGTAGATGCATGACGATGGGGATCCCTCGCAGCAGGAACTCGGTATTTCTTGTTGCAAGTCTGTCCAGTCTTGCCAGCCCTTCTCGAGTCCACAGCATTTCAGGGCACTCTGCATCTCGTTCCAGGCCTCCAGATCAGCAGCCTTCTGAGAGGCAAGGGTTATCTTCCAGGTGTGATTCAGTGCCGGATATTCATTTTCACTTTCTCGAGTCAAGGTCTGCCTCATCGTCACAGCTAGGATACCCGAAGCCAGTTCTAGGGTCAAAATCAGCATGAAGACGAAAGCGTTGAGGAAACTCATCCACGTTTTCACCATCCCGGCTTCTTCTCCTTTGCACGTGAGAAAGATCCGGCCGATCAAGGGCAGCAAGGCTATGATGAAGATGGTAATGGCCATATTATAGATGTAGATGGTGTCTTGTTGGGGGAGGAAATACTCGACGGGCTCGACTCTGACATGTGATCGGATCCCGAACAGCAGCTGGGATATTCGAATGCCGAACCATAGGCTCAAGGCCAGGACCCCGGTCACAAGTTTCGCCAAAAGCTCCATTCCCGATCTGTTTCCACTACGACCCAGTTTCAAGATGGAACACCGATGCTCCCACTAACGCTTGGTCCCCTCCGATAAGATAAAAAAAGTTCTCTCTCTTGATGTGCAAGGGGGATTGGTAGATAAGCTCGATTCACTTATTTTGCTCTGCGTCATGCACTAGTGATGCATAACCTTTACTTACAAAAGGCTAAATTGAGATTTCGACTATGTTCCAGGGTCGCGGATACTACCTAAGGTCGTATCAGCCGTACTCGTTTAGTAATGGAGGCAAGAAAGACGGTCTGACGTGTGTGTAGGGTAAAGTCATGCTCAAAATAACATGTCCCACTCACCCCTTCAACGCTGAAATATTTTGGAATGTCAGCAGCGGCTCAAAATCAGCTGCGAGGGAAGTGCTAGGATATCTATATTCTACATTTGTACTCATTTTATCAAGTCGTTGGTATTGGCCAAGGGCAGACTGGCCCTGAGTCGCAATAAAATTGATATATTTGCCTTTACAACTACAAGATAAAAGATAACGGATGAAGTACATTCCATGCACAGTTGTCATGCCTCGTGACTATCCCCAGATATAGAAATCAGATCAGTAACTTCAAAATTGCAAATATCGGACTCGCGAGAGTCGCGCTATTGTACCACAAATCGCAAGTAGTGTGAACCTTGAGTCACATCATGCAACTCCTCAGGGCACGACTTCCTAATCTCTTCCACAACTGTCTCAATTCTGACGAGTCTGAATGAGTTTCTCCTCCATGCATGCACAAGATGATAATGGAAAGGGATTATTCATCCTTGTTTGGAAATCTCGTGCGTCCTGAGTCATGCACTTGGATAAGGGACCTGAAAGATCAATGCTGATCTCCAGGAATACCTGGCTAAATATCTCAGCGAACGCATTATACAAAGTTTAGTTATTACTTTAGACTCTACAACTTGCAGAGTTCTCTGGTCTGCTTTTGGGTGCTAATGGTGTCTCTTCAACATACTCGCTACCAGCTTCTAACCTCTTGAGACTCATTGTCTGATGGAGTAGATTTGGGATCTGATGTCATGTGTGGGGGATGCATTTTGTCCAAGATTGAAAAACTGCAACAAAAAAGCGTTTTTTTTTCTCCTAAAAAGTCATTAAAGTCCAAAATGTCCGTTTTAATTAAAATTAACTTCGTATATTTTTTATTTTGAAATAACTAAAAACTAAGATCTTTCAAAATTTCAAAATAATTTATCTTCTCACATAGCACATATGCAACCCAAAGATATTCCCTTGGGACAAGTGAGAAGTTTGAGAGAAAACTCCTAGGGACATCTCAGCGATATAAAAACATTTGGTGCCTTTCTTTCGGAAACGGACTCATTTCCTGCCATACAGGACTACCCTTTATTTTCTAAGATGTCTCTACTTGATCTAGGACTCCCCAGCCTTAAATTCTTGAACGTTTGGAGAAAAATGGGAAAGAAGGGAGGAAATCCTTTGCTTGAAAGACCACAATATCAAAGACACATAGGGTAAAGTTTAGCTCCTTTTTAGGGTTGGGTTTCAAACAAGACGCTTGGCAAGATCTTGAATTTCGTTTCTTGCCAAGACTCGATAAGATGTCCTCCACCTTTAACGTCCTGTCAAGTGGGAATATCGATTTATTTGTCAGGTTTTTTTCTCCCCTCAGGACCGTATCTAGGGGCGGGCGAAGCGTGGTAAGATATCCCAAGTAACACAGCATGTTGATGAAACGTTTCCGAAATGTTGACTATGTTGCTTTATGTTGCAATTTGCTGTACAACATTGAGAAAACATTGCTTCAATGTTTTCACTTGGAATTTTGCTGCGGCACTTCTACGAATGTCATTGCAACATTAGCTATCAACATTGAGAGAATGTTGACACTCTTGACATCGACAACGTAGCGACAACATTCTGATACAACATGGACTTAGAAGTTTTAGAGAATTGTAAAGTTGTCCTCTTTGCCACGAGATGAAGACGTAAGTCTCGCTTTCTCACAGTACACACAAGTGCCCTTCTCCCTTTTCCTGGAATAGTCCCGCACAGGAATGTCTAGTACCTTGCCATATGTCTCACATTGTCTCATTATAGGAATCAATGAACACGGACACTTCATCACCTGTTATCTTCATTTTCCAGACAGATTAATGGGGTCAAGATAAAAAAAGCTCATATTCCCAAAAAGAACCCTTTCCAAGAACTCGTTGAGTTCCTACTACAGGACAATAAAAACGATGGTAGAGAGTCTGCTATCTCAATACTTCATATCCTCATTCTGGGTACCAGCTGAGGAATTGAAGGATTGATCTCCCGGACACTCCATAGAACATTGCGGTCGGACTTTTTCCTGTATTGTGCAATTTAGCACATCCAGGGGAAGATCACCTCCAAAAATGTACTAACTCCTGCCTGTACATGATACAGATACTGTATTATGCATGGAGTAGGGGTTATACCAGTACAGGCTTCGTCCTCTTGATGAGAAAGTACGAAAGTAAGAAATAAATAATTCAATATTGGTCGAATATAGGTCCAGTTCAGGACCTGTGAAGCCTACGCTTTTCCGTAATGCCAATATAGGCCCAGATTAGGTGCCCGTGAAGCAACGTTTTTAATCAACATTGCAGCTACGTAAATCCTGAAACGTATCTGCAACGTATATGTAATGAATAAGTAGCGATTTGCAACGTAAATGCAATGTTCCTTCGCAGCATTTGAGCAACGTTGACGTTTTGGACATTTACACATAGATACAACATTGTTCAACAACATTTCCTAAACGTTGCTGGAATATCTTGTGTTACTTGGGGAGGGGCGGGGGGGGGGGCATTGGAACTCCTTGCCCTGAGCACCAACAGAAACGGCCCTGTCTCCCCTCATTTTACCTGGTTGTGACATAGTTGTCATCTTGACAAGATCTTGCTTTTTTCTTGCCAATATTTTTTCTTATCAAGCCCAACCCTACTCTTTATATAAGTCGCCCAGTTTCATGAACGAAATAAGTAGGCCTTACTTCTTTATAGATGAAGCATGAGCTCAGATTCAACCAGGATAGTGGTACCCAAGCAGAAATAATGAGAATATAATGGAATACAATATATAACAATTAAGTCCTCAATTTTTTCTCTTTCCTCAGTGGCAGTTTTCCTGATGTACGGGACGAAAATCATTACATCTTCGTAAAAACCAAGTTTATAAAATTAATAGAAAAGGTCCGATGTTGAAGATTAGGACACGTGGGAGACATCTACCGTCGAAGTTTTTCTCCTGACTGAAAGTGATAAAGACGACTGAAGATGCTTTGAAGACATCCCTTTCAGAAGATCGAAAAGAATTCGATCGAAGACGTCCTTTAGACGTCTCAAAGATGTCTCGAAGAAATTCCTTTCGAGATGTCGGAAACCGTCCGACTGAAGATGTCCTTAGTATGTTCCATAAATACATTGGGACAAGTCGTCATGTTTGGGACATACTTGGGATGTCACCGTGCTGTGCGGGTTTTTTCTTACTTATAATATTTATAAATTTAAAAATTATCAGCTTAATCAGATTTTATTTGTTACTAAATGTTCACAGGTACATTGAATAATTGCGTTTCATCTTCCAACTATGCTCTTTTGCAAAGTTACCTGAGTGGGGATGACTCTGTTTGGCGACTTTCACAATATTATGTATTGTTCCGAATTTTCTAGCTTCGAATTTCCTCTCAATTTCATGGAAAATTCCAAAAAGAGCCCAAGATTCCATGTTGAATATGTTTTGTAATGATACAGAAACAACGAAAAATTATAGAGAAAAAATCTATCCTTAATAGAGTCCTTGATTCGCCGATGGCAGCTTGTGTATTATTCCATCACTTCTATGAAAACAAATTGAGACTCAAGTAGATTCTGACTTCTAGACTTGACCCAAAATTTTCGAAAACAACCCTTCTCATTTCAGACGGATACTTCAAATCCGTGGTCGCACGTTGTTGCAAATCCTTACTTCGCCAGGACCTTATCTTCTTCAGTAAAGCCACTACGGTAAATCTTGCAGAGGGTAGATAACAGCAGACCGTCATAAACAACATGATTCCATAGTCGCACAATCCACACACACAAAAAAATCATTTTTACGTGAAAATAGCGAAAAGCCAAAACACGAAGTTGCACAAGCATGTTGTCCTACATACGTCTCATACACACCACTCATGCCAGATGCCCTTAACGAAATCGCTTGTGTAGCTCACACAGATTAGAATGAGGAGGATTACGAGAGTTGAATCCGTTAGAGGACGAACGCAGTGGACGGCGATCGACAAGCCGTTATGAGGAAACTATGCAGGCCTTTTCTGAGCTCTTCCGCAGTGATCGCCGGCAGTCAATCAGTACCATAGCAGTACCATGAATTTCTAACCAATCGTGGGGCGACATTATTCCCACATCCTCCCTACTCGGCGGCCTTCGCGCTGTTTCCCAGAATGAAGTTTTAATTTTAAAAAAGTTTAAATTGATTTTTTTATGTAAAAAAGGGGGGAACACAAATGATTGGCTCACTGTTAGTTCGATGAGTTCATTGAAATTTAAGTTGTTGCAGGATGCTCAATGATTCATAAGAAATACGGAACGTCTCCAAAAAGAGACCCCCAAGTCGAGGACTCAGGCGACAAAGCATCATGCGCCCACGTTCCTGAGTCCGTTTTGACCGTGGTACATCCGCGCGTCGACTGGCGCATTTAGGAGGGATCAGATGGATTTTAGATAATAATATGAACGACACGATGATCCTAATCGAGAAGAAGCAAAGCGATGATGCGGATGAGGACCATCGCAGATCTATGTGGTTTCTGCCATGAACTGCCACACCCTTCTCTCTGCCGTGCTTCGCTTGAGGGCACAATCCCTGCTTCTCATCTCCCTCATCATGATAGTGGCTTCGCTACTTGTACTTTCAATCTGTATCGGTTGAAAGATCCAAGTACACGGCCGAAAAGTTCTCAGACTCAGCACACCAAATTAAGACATCCTGTCGTTGCATGATAAAACCATTCAAAATGGAAAAGGATTGGCTCGATATCGATAGAACTCTCCAGTTCCTGGGCCCAATCACTGAACTCGTTTGACCTCGGCAAAGAGGCATGTGCCGTGCCGTGTAGCAGCTGGCTAAAGTGGGAGCAAATTGGGAGGAAACTAGAGGAGAATACATGCCATGTTATTGGGAGTTCTTCGCCCAGCAGTCAAAAGTCGTGTCGAGTATAAAGCAATCTCGTAATGTACAGGTATAGGAAAGCTACCGCCATTATGTCTTCTTTTTCTCCATGTTACTTGAACAAATTTGAGGAGATAGAAGTGTGGAAGGCTGGTCGATCCACGACCGGTTCTTCAAACTTTTTCTCTTTTTTTTTTTTTGGGGGGGGGGGGACTCCTTGAGACGTGACGAGTTTCGACCTTCCAAACGTGGGTGTGGAACCCGTGGACTCATTAAAATTGAATAATTTATGAATGAATTCACTTTCTTTTTTCATTGAACTGTGCTGTTTTCCTTGCTGCGTCGACCGCCACGGAAGGCCATTTCTTCACTTTTCTCAGTTTACGTGTCGGCGAGTCATATAGATGCCGAGGAACGTCCTCAATCTGAGCAGAGTCTGATTTCATCCAAGTGGACCCGAAAGCACGGGAAGGAGACTGTGAAAGAATGGCACATTTCTCATCGGCTGAGCATGACAACATCGGATAAACCGAGGATGTTCCAAGAGGATGAGTTTAGAAGCATTGAGATGCTTGCATCACGAGGAGCCAGTCAAGGTGACTGAATCCACGGAGCTGAGACGACCCAAGAAAAATAAGTGAAAGTGGGGGGATTCACGAGGAGAGTTTGAGGGGATTCATGCATGCATGGCATCCCTGCTCCTTTCCTCATTAGTACTCGTTATGAGCTCCTCAGTATCCTCGTGATACGGTCGCGAGAGCCTTGGAGTGATGGAGAGGACGGTCGGGATCCTGTGTTTTTACCTTCTCGCTCATCCCGCTATCGGGGACTCGTCCCTTTCGACCAAAACCGGTCAGTTTTTGCACGTGCGTTCCGTCCATCACTTCATCATCGCGGACGAAATCGAGGAACTGTTCTCATGTTCTACATCGATAACCCATCGGTAACCGACCGACCTCGCGACGAGGCCGACTTGTTCCTTCCCATGCAATCAGTCGCGCCTTTTTGAATGCCCAGTCGTTTGCGTTCATACTTCCCCGCTTTGAACGATCCACTCGGAACGAATGAAGTCCCAGCACATGAATGGAGGAGGGATGACATTTTCCTTTTTCGGTAGGACCTAGTCTGTTTGGAAGGGAATTTTTTCGAGGGGTTCTAGCCCTGCTCTAGCCCATATTCACGTCTTTCCCGTAGGGTTTCCTCAAGAATGGGATCGAGGAATCCCCTTCAAGCGCAGTGTTTATGTCTTTCCCATCGGCTAGGATGTTCAACCTCAGAGAAAAGATGAAGTCTAAGGCCCAAACGCTGAAGCCCAGTTTTGTTATCAGACCTTCATAAATCCATTGATTCCTTGAAGAAGAAGAGCTCTTTAGCTTAAAGGCCCTTTTATTTGACCCAAAGGCAGTTCCAGGATTCGGGACTAAGAGGCTGAGAAAGTGAAAAGGCCTAAGTCTTGATCTTTCAGTTTTATATGACAGCGAGTTCCTTTAGCTCTCGCCAAGAGCATTCCTTCATTAGATTCATCTTACATTTGGTGACTGAAGTGAGCTTTTACGAATCTTTTCACGCGTTAAGAGTCCAACAGAAGGAGAAATCCTGGCAAAAGTAGAAGCATAGATAAAAAAGAAATTCGTGCCTCATCCAGATTTGTAATTCTTTGATCTGTAGAGCGATCCGTTTAATAATTCTGACCCTGAAGAAAGTGAAGTCGGGGATGGGAATTATTTGGTGTTTGCACTTCTTCCAATGAGCCTCGTCGCAGACCATCCTCATGAACCCCGTCCCCATTCCCCCCTCCCGTCTTCCCCCGCCCCCATTCCCCCCTCTCCTGCTTCCCCCGCCCCTTCCCCCTCATTCGTGCAGAGAAGGCCGAGGCTGCAAGGAATCGTCGATTTGATTGTATCAAGGCTCTTTTCTTCATTTTGATGAATTCCCTGGGATCATGGACTTACTCTTTTGCGTTTCCATCGCACATGAGATTTCGGGCACCTCGTGCACGACTATCTCACCCGCGTCAGGCTGATTTTTCGTTATACGCTCCTTCATGCCGGCATGGAAACAGATGCAGGCAATCGCGTCTTCCTCGTTTGAAAGGAGGTGGGTGGAGTTGGAATTCAGTGCTTCGCGAAACCCGGGTAATGGAAATGGGATAGAATGACGTTCATAGACCCACTCAAGCAACTAATTCTTGCAGTTTCAGGTATTGAACGAAAAATTGACAAAGCACCAGATTCGTGCAGTTAAGTTCTTCAGAGTTTCTCAGATTATTAAAGGATACTATTTCACACCGGAGTGAGATAATCCAAATGACGATGGTTTAACATATAACGCATGAGAATAAAGCATTGGATACCGCGGAAAATTGCACATCGTCATATGTCTGTGTGTATGTTAGCGCTCCAACATCCAAACTGCTGGGTATTCGCTGGGTGCTATAACGCTAAATGGCGCGTTTTAAGTATGGCGCTGACCATGACTAGGAGGAGTCGAACGTAAGGAGGAGAATGGGACAAGTCATGTTTTCACAGAATTGCACAATCCTTCTTCACGTGGGGCTTCTCCCAATTTCTTCTCAAAACTTGAGAGCCATGACAAAAATAAAGGGATCTTCTAGCCGAAGTAAAACATGCTATAAATGCGACTGAGTTCGGGAGTGAGCAAAAACGGAGTTTAATACTTAATCAAACTTCACCTTCAAAGGAGGTGCAGGTTTTCCTCCAAGACACTCACCAATGCAAGAATTTCCAATAGAATCACGGGCCTCAGTGATGTACGTATGCATGATGTGAGTGGGATACGACTAATATATACCAGCTTCTTGTAGAAGTCACTACAACAGGAAACTGCTAGATACTTTAAGTTTTCACTCGCAACGCCTCTGTATTCTTTTAGGTGTTGCTAGTTTTTTCATCAGTTGTGTTTCATGGGCTAAATCATAACCCATGACAGAAACCCTTTTCGATTATTACCTCATGATAAAACTTATCATGTCAAGGGTTAATGTTCGCTATTTATATTATGACAGCAAGTACCAAGTTTGATTTTCATAGGCCCATGGAAAGCGAAGGCCTAGACTGAAAGAAACGATAATAGGCCTTTCAGGCTGCCTGGATGCTCCAAGTAGAAACTTCAGACCATCGATTACTTACAACATAATCGTTCTTGACCTGAGGAAATCCCTCTGGTAGAAAAAAAGTAGCACTTTCGTCGTAAAAACAGTCTCCATCTGCATGTTTCCATTAGAAACGCATTGAAGCTTGTGCACTTGACTCCCCCCAGCTCATTTTATGCTTCCTGCCATCAGATGTCCCCAACTTAATGCACCCAGCGAATAGAGCTCTGAAAGTTTTCACAAACTCCAAGTTCGCATCCGAGAATTTATCCTTCTCATGTGACAAAACTAGCTCCAATGATTCGTTTACCTTATTTACGCGAAAAATCTGATTTTGCAATGGAAGTTAACAATTGCCCATAGCGCCTTCTGCCGTCATCAGTGTCATTGAATAGACAACAAATAACAAAATAAAAATATTCATGGACTTGATTCAATCGGTGCACGAGGTCAAGAGTTATAAGTAAATTATAGTTATAATAGGTAAATAGGTTATAATGGACTATGGAATGATAGAACTGCAGCCCTGCCATCTGGTCGAAGAATCGAGGTTTCCACCCTTACGGAACTTCCAAATACAGGCGTATGTTTAGGATTGTACAGTACTGAATTTAGCCATGTTTGGAAACAGTTCAGTCCGTATCATGTTTTGGCCATTCTTAATAAATATGGAACTATATAT
>CAJPEV010001596.1:0-33996 GCA_905338385.1 Darwinula stevensoni
ACGTTAACATGGAAACATCATGTAACTTCCATACCACGTAGTTGAGAGGTGCATATACATGATGACACCATGCAAGCCAGAGAAAACTCTGCCCATATTTTCTTCCTAGGGTTCTTATAGAATTTATTGACCTATTTCATATTCAATAATGCCTATAAGTATAGGAAATTGCAGCCTGATCAACACTGCATCGACTGCATTAACTGCGAGACTTTGCAGCGAGACACATGGATGGTCACTGGGATTACAATCGCATCTTTCCAACTATGGAACAACTGCAATCGGATTTCATAGCAATTAGTGCACGTCATCGGTCCCAACATTTTTTTTTCTCATGTCCGTGTCCATAAAGTGGCTACCTATGGGCGACTTCATTATTATTATTATTGACCCTGGAGTAGCCTTTTTGGTCATATATTTTTTCTTTCCACTTTGGCACGGCCGATAATTTATTTTCCAAATCAGGTGCTTCATGAATTTTTAATTATGTGAATGGAGAAGAAATTCAGACAAAGATTTGAGGAAAATTTTGCCGTTCGACCCTACAGTAACAAATTCTTGCAGGTATCACGGTATTGATTGAATATTAAAGCGTTTTGGGAAAAATTAGGAATTTACTCGACGAATTGGCTCAATTTGTGTGGGGTTTTCTTGTGAACAATGCCTTTTTAGTACCCCAGAGAAACAAGGCCATCGTGGAGGCCATATGCCGAATTGTGACAATTCATAATACTGCGTTCCATATCGGACACAATTTCTCGCGTCCAGAGAAACAAATATTTTTCGCCATAGGGACTTAGAAGTTGGAAAGCGGGGATATGGAATATTTCATTTTCTATCCTTGTTGTTCCTAAGACATTCTTGATCGATAGTGTTTATAGTATCGGCGACGTGTTCCTCATCTACTCTTGCTATTTCATTTACCACAGAGGAGGGAAAGTTCATGTCCTCTCCCTCCCTCCCAGGGAAAAGGTCCTGGAAGTGCTCCTTATACATAGAGAGAGCCTACCCTCATGAAATCTCCAATATTCATCATAGGAATCGTGGGGGGTTGTCATTCCCTGCGATCACTTTCCCGTGGAAAGGGAGGTAAGCCCCAGGATGGGACGTGGCACGTGTCCTGATTGTGACTCCATTGCAGTTCTTTAGATTTTCAAAGGCATTCTTTTGGAACATGCGTTTTTTTGGTTGAAATCCACTCAGGTCAATACCACCTCCTGGAAAGGTTTGCAGGGGATGTCAATCATATTCTGCCAATATTATCTCTTCGAATGCAAAAATATCGGAAGCATGGCTCATGAGATTTGGTATATAGATGCACCGAAAGGTCCTCTGAAATTGCATGTGTGCTTTTCTCTGTTTAGGATCTGCGGTCGGAAAACTGTTCTAAAAAATTCGAATACTCCCAGTTATATGGCCTTTTTGACCTTTGACCTCTTGAGTCAGCTTCAATCTCAACGTCTCATTCGAAAGGAGATGGTCTGAGCTTCCCGAAGTCTTCATTTGCGGGTTCTCCTGGCAAACGGTTTCTGAGTTGTAGCCGTTTGAATTCGACTCATCGAATGGCCACATAGCGGGTCGGAGTTGACTGTGTGACGATTCTTTGCACTTCCCTATGGACTCCCTACAACATTTACTTTTCAGATGTTGAATCCCAAACAGTCGATTGTTGCTCCCCTACTACCTGCATGAAATTATTAGAGAAGTTTAATGCTTTATTTGTAAGATGTGGTCGTACCTCATCAATCCGAAGAAGAGACATTAGTTTCTTGAAATGCTGCAACTGCATTTTCCTCCTCATATTCAGTAATCCTGAAGAAGTCGATGTATATAAAATATAAAGTTGGCCGTAAAGTCGATGTAAGGCTTCCAAAGAGTGAGGACAACGATAATCTTCGGAAGCAGAAAATTCGATAATCCCAATTTTTCTTTAAAGGAAAGTTCTACTGTGCCTGCATCTGCCTTGTCGGACTGGTTGTGGCCTTGAGCATATGGATTCTTCACGTTTTTCACCTGAAGGGCGTCCGTTTTCCACAGTGGATGCAGAGATTGTGTTGGATTCTGGCCAAGTTGCCCTTCATGAGACAGCCGAAGTTCAACGAGGTCTGTTTTAATGGCTCTCCTTCCATCGACTTTCTTCACTAGAGAATTCGAAGAATACATTTAGCACTTTCTTCTCGAGCACTGGGGCTTGAAAGACGTCAGCTGCTGTGTGTGATTCTTCCTCGGCTATCAAGCTTCGAATTCTCTAAATTCCCTCACTTCATGATGAAACAGGTCAGAGGTGAGAAGGGGAAGAAAAACGGATTGGACGAGGACAAAGGGATTTGGGTTCAGCGATCCCGCAGGACAAATGGTAGATTTATGTTCTCATTCATTCACATGAGTATTAAATGTATGGGGAGTAAATACCAATTCAGAACTCTTCGTTGCCGCGAGATCAATAAATACATGTAGACCGTATAATGAAACGGTCGAGACGACCAAAATCGCTCGCAGATGAAGGTCATCATATGTATAACATGATAACAAAATTACATCCCTGAATTTTATGTCGGAATTCAGACATAAGGTGACATGAAACCGGATGACACACCATGATGCTGCATGGAATGTTGAAGCAGGTATTCATGGTCATCTCCTTTCTAGAGGTCAGATATCGATAAGAGGACACTTTCATACCCAGGTCGTGTCATGAGGACATGCAAGCCAGAAATGAGTTACCCTACATTGGAAGAACACGGACATGGGAAATCACGAAACTCAGCTCCAGAGATAAGAAATAAACCTTTCCACTTATACTTGGGGAAATCAAGCGAGTCAGAGTCATTTAGAGCCTACAACCTACAATTACCGATTCTCTTAGTTTCATGTAGAAGTCATTAATATTAGCACAGTTGGCAAACTCACGCATGAGATTCCGGAATCCAATCCATTCCAGACATTAGTATATTCAAATTATTGTATCACAAATTTCTGATATCAATTAATTACAAAGTGTTTACAGTAAATATTTCACTTGGAGATCGTCAGGTGTCATATCCGTATCAAAATAACAGAAATCTTATTTTTATTTCAGTCCAAAGACTCTACGGTTAGTTACGAAATTAGAATGAAGTTTGAGGTTCATCGTGTTTAAAACAGAAAAAAAAATATATATATGTATATATTATCCCGCTCACTACTAATTTTGTTTGCCATCCCATCATGCAGATAATACCCTAGGATATCAGCCGAGCCAAAAAGGTTATTGTCATCATGAGTGGATGTTGGCCATTTTCGTGTTCGACAGGTCATCAGAACCCGACACTCTCCACCACGGACGGCCAGGGGCAGTGGGCATTGGAGCGGGAGAAGGAGACGCGGATGGCACGAGGGCGGGCGGAGTTTGAGGTAGACCTGGAGAACTGGAGGATGGCCTCGAGGATCCTGAACCGATTCTTTCTTTATCTTTTCTTTATTCTTAACGTCGCGATCCCGATCGGAATCATGATGTCATCCCAGTGACTCGTCTTGCGTTTCCCCGAATGTCTTCAACATTTTGAGCCTTTATTTCCACGGTGTTCCCTCATCAATCCCCCTTACAAGAGTAGAATCATCCATTCCTGAGGTATTTGACGATAATAGAGGCACTTCGTCCAGGATCTGAATTTAGCATTGCCTATCGTGCAAATGATTCATTATAATTCAAATATTAAAATGTCATAGAGTTCATGCGGTGTGCCAACACCCATTATTGTTACCGTGATGTCCATCTGAAAAAGGGGAAATATCTGAGGCGGAAACAACTTGTGAATAACTTTATAGCTTCTTTGAATAATGGTAAATCCGTTTTTTCTTTAAAGCCTCATATGGAATCTCATGAAACTGTAAGTAACGAATGATAATTACTGTAGTGAACGTGCATAACAATAAAAAGCATTCATGTCCTAAACTCACCACTTTCATTGTTTTCGAAAATATCGGTGGAATTTTGCTTGCAATTATATTTTGATATTTTTTGTTTTAAAAAATCCAAGACTGTATGTTTCTTGGCAGAAGTGGATACCAAGTGCAACATATGGACCACTTTAAGCTTTCCTGCTGGGTACCAACCTAAAAGAACGCATCAGCCTTTTCCTGGCTGTTCACGAAGATCATAGTCAGAGCTGACGGAAAGGCGTCTAAGAAAAAAAGCATGGTGTTTTTGTAGAGATGAAAATGACCGCGTTGTGCACGGCCATTTCGTCAGAGAGGAACGGACATTTGAGGTGTGGAAAGGATAATATTCTCAATGGACAACGTAGACATTTCAAGCTTTTACTACGGCATCAGGAAAATATATCACTATTTACGCAATGTTTACGAGAAATGTTGTGTATGTAATGCTATGTAACGACTTCTATGGAGGAAGCAGAGAAATAGTAAAATAATGTAAAAGCAAGGAACATGCGGTTCACACGAGTGGATCTCAACAGCGATCAACAAAGAATATCTCGGCTGTGCAACATGGGAAATGCATAGAAAACCGCTTCCTCCTATGAAAAGAAAGGGAGGAAGCCTTTGGAATAGCTTCGGAATCTCAGCCAATAGTCACCAGCATACTCTCCCATAATCGAAAATGAAGATGTACTCTCCTTTTGTTCCTCGGTCTTGTCCAACCATTGTCCACCCCATTGCCGATTTGGTAGCAACAAAAATCATCAAACTGGATATTCAATTTACTCTGATAAATTCATTAAGAATATAGAACCTAATAGTTGAGAAGTCTGTCTTATTTAATGATGGACAATGGGAAACAGATTTGGAAGAGATATTCGTAAAATCAGTGCGAAATGGAGCCGTGACTCAAAGATAGTTCGTCGTTTCTAGAGGGTTTTCTTTTTATTGTGGCTCTTTCTCTGGAAGTGATCTTACAAGGACTGTATAGGAAACCAATGCGTATTTTTACTGTCAATCACCGATAATAAAGAACTGCAGGATATATGTAGGGCAAAAGAAAAAGAATTTAAAAAATGAAGTCAAATGTTGCAATGCCTTTTACTTCATCGAAAAAGTTCCGTTGTCAGCAGCTTTCACATGGCAGATGGTTTGGATATTTTTGCTTGAGCTGCCCTCAACTTTTCCATTTGGCGTTTCACTCGATTTTCAGACTGCGAGAACCATAGCGATTCCTTGGTTTTTTTTACTGAGTCATCCCACATCATCTCGAGCGCAGCTTTCTCGTAATCTTTCGCCTTCACTGCCTTAAGCATATTCGGAAATTTGTGGTAGCCTCCCAACTGAAAAGCCACATTCGTCATTACTTCCTTCACCTCATCGGGATGATCGTCGAAGTCGGGTATAGCCCGTCTGGCTTTAGCAGCAGCGGCAGAAACGTCTTCTTTGAAGAAGTCCATGACCACCTCGCAGCTGACGGGCGTTCCGTAAGGCACCTTGGACCATTTTGGGTCATTCTGGGCATAGTGACCGATACCCAGAGTCTTCAATGACTTAAATGACTTATCCTCTTGCACGACGCAGTCGCGGTAGACGTGGAATCGCAAGCCTTCATCGATTCGGATCTGCTTGAGAGCCTCGGTTTCCCAGGCGGTCGATGCTTTCGGCGTGGGGCATTTGTCGCTTTCTTCCTTTGTTGGTTCTTTAGACCACGGTGGACACGGTGGTGGATTTTTCTTACAAGCGTCCGGGCAGTCTTCATAGACTTGATGCTTTTCATCATACTTTTCACTTTGAGCGCAATCCTGGGGGCGTAGATCGCAGAATGACGAACAATTCGCTCGGAAAGGGCAGCGCTGTTGGTTAGTGTATTTTAAACGAGGATGATTTTTATCACAGTCGGGAAAATGCTGACAAAGTTGGGAGACGCACACCATGCATTCCCTCTCGCCGCCCGCTTCAAGTTCCTCTATCACCAACAATCGAAATATTTCAACATCCTGGAGTAGGGACGCGCTGGGATGAGCCAGTATTCCAAATCCGAGGAAAAGGACAAGCACTTTCGGGGCATTCATTCTTGCGCTGACGGAATTCGCAGAAACACGTTGCTTCTTTATCCTTCTGGATTGAATGAGCTCTACAGGAGTTGGTATATTAGGGATTCACAATCGAGGGTTCTCAATCTTGGACCCACCACGATTAGAGCGATGTTTACGAGGAGAAGCTCTGGCGCTAGTTACTAGTTATTAGCCCACGAAATCACCTACCTGGAACATGGAGAAATTCTTGCAATGGAGAAATCTTTAAAGCCAAACTGAATTGACTTCCTTGAGAAAGATCAGAATAATTATCCAGCTTTTTTACATGAAACATTTTCATACCAACTGCCTCATTTCATTATTTACTTTCTTATGAACCAAATGTAATGCAACGACTTTCACGGATAGTATCCAAATGGAGTTTTCCCTCATCATCGACCAGTAATTTTCTTCCATTTTGGCTTCCTCTAAGATACTCTGAGCTCCCCATCCTAAGCATGATGCGTCTCCTCAAAATTACACATGCTGGAAAGTAATATAAAGAGGCTATCGACTCAAATAAAACCTCATCTAACTTCCAGAATGACCGGGTTTTCAATGTCTTCTGAGGATATTATTTCCTTTATCATTATCTGTTTTATAGGATATAAGTATGAAAACATTCTAGAGAGAATTCTTCTTGGCAGGAAAAATATTGAGACATTTTTGTAGAATGCACTAAGAATTTATCTTGAATGAGAAATCCCGGCAGCCCCTCGTTATTCAATGGATCAAAAATAGGATGTAGAAACTTTCGTATGATATGAGGGGATGACGACTAGGTGATACTGCAGTTTTTCGGGCTGTTTTTTTTTTAAGGAAAGCCATCTTTACGAAGACGATAATTGAACTCACTGGAGAACAGTTTTAAGCACATACACGAGTTTATAAATGTATGGGTAATAATCCATGATTATACCGAGTTTCACTTCAAGAGAATCATATGAAGAAAGCCACGAAACACGCACTAAAACACGGTGATTTTCCACCACAGCCGCACCAGCACGGTGCGCCACGGTCGAAGCACTGTCGAGTTTGGAATGCGTCGAGCTCGTCTCTCTCTCCCGGATGCGAGAGAGACGGCAAGGTCGAACATGACATTCCTCAACCCGAGCGCGATGAGGCAAGCTGCATGCCTGTGAAGAGCGTGTGAGTGCGGGAGTCTTTTTTTTTTAGAGTAGAGTTTCAGCTTTTTCATTCCGTCTGTCTGCAGCAACCAAGGTGACCAGACAATTCGACTTAGTGTGCATGTGCAACTTTCCTCCTGGGTAATTTGGGGTCATTCATGAAGAGATGGAGCATGAAATTCTTCCGTCATCAAAGGCCACCTATTGACTTTGAATCCGAAGAGAAATCCCCACCTCTGAGCCCATAAAGAAATTACTAAGCGAAATCACCCGACAGAGTGAGACTCGTTGGATCATTGAGGATCGGACGAGGATGATTTCGAGCTCCGCAAGGAAAGGGGATCAGATCTAACAGACAGACCCGACCGACGGATCAGTTGGCAATCACATTTCATATCGGGTGCAGGTCAATACGCTGGAATACTCTCAGAGGAGACTTTTTCTCGAGCCGTTTACATCTGGAGGCAATGAGGTCGCCTCGTTCTGTCATCGCTCGATGCGATCACGTGAATAAATGAACTATGAGAGCACCGAACAGGCCAGCACCAATGTGACTTCATGGGACGGCAGGTGGAAGCCTCAGCAGGGCCGGTAGAACCGCTCAGAAGAAAGACGAGCCCACAAACCCGGACTTTCGAAGTTTAGAGGCCTAAGCGGACTACGGGGTTCAGTAGTCGGGAAGGACCACGCCTCGAATCAGGCCGATCGGGTCGGATTCGAAAGAGTCGACCCGTGCAGGCCTCCGGCGGACAAACAGGAGTACCTCGGTAGTTATTACAAACTCGCTATGGTCGCGCCTTCGGCGCTCCAATACCATGAATAAATATTATTTCATTTATTCTTTTCGAAATAGCAAACACGTATTTAAACTACGTCCCCATTGAAATACGTGACGTATGGGGACGAAAGTCTTGATTTTTATCAAA
The DNA here is from genome assembly GCA_905338385.1 of Darwinula stevensoni. Lineage (NCBI taxonomy): Eukaryota > Metazoa > Arthropoda > Ostracoda > Podocopida > Darwinulidae > Darwinula > Darwinula stevensoni. The sequence continues at coordinate 8,050 of CAJPEV010001596.1, forward strand.
ATCATTACTTCTATGATTTCTAGTGCACCAAACTAGAAATCCTTTATTGTGTCCCATTTTGTAAGTCTGCAGAATACATATTGAAATACTTCCCTCCTATAGTCTACGCTAAGGAGACATATTTCAAAAGTAGGATGTTTTCTGTACTCATCCATTCAATAGGCACTTCTGAGGGAAGTTTAAATTTTGTCTCAGTTTCTTTGGATGAAAAAAAATTCAAGAAAATGGAATTTAAAAGAAAAGACCCTTGATGGGTTCAGCAAAAAAAAAAATTCTTTTGAAATGGAGACTCAGGGAACTCCATGCCACCCAGTTTCAGCATTATACATTTCCAGTTTATGAATTAGCTTCGGTCAGTCACGATCGTCTGTATATATTAGAAAAAAAGAATTTTTTTCTTAACGCAGCTATCCATCAGGTACTTTAATTTGCCAAGTTTTTTTTAAGTTTCATGCGCCCTCAGTTTTGCTGGATCAGAAAATTCGTGGAAATGCGCCTTTTGCAGAATATGTGCCCTGAGCCGTTTTAACAGAAACGTACCATTTTTTTCTTACCGAAATCCATCCTCAGTGAACTACATGCATACAACTTTTTCGATATTATACGTTTGCCCTTTTCGCTGGTGAAAAAACATGTTTGGAAATGCAGACCCATCCTAACTCTATGCGCGAAGGGGATGCACTATGAAAGCTGAATACCCCCTCAGCCAGTAATGTCATGTCACTTATACGTGTGGCAAGTTTCACCTTTCCATTTCTGTCCAATTCGCCACGACAATGTTTTTCTTCTCCAAAACATCACACCTCGGAAAATTTCCCACAGGGGATGTATCGAGACTGAACGGTTTTCTTTAACTCCCTCTCTCATTAGTCACATTCATGCCAAGTTTCAGCTTTCCGTGTTCATCAGTTTAACTGATGCAAAAAAATTAGTTGAAAACATCTGCCTTTGAAATGTATGCCCCTAGGGTATTTACTTCCAAAGTCTGAAGTTTTCTGCAGCATCCCAATAGGTAGTCATGTACCAAGTTTCGTCACCAGCTCAATACGCCTGGACGAAAAAATACTCGAGAAAGTCGGTTCAGAAATATGTGAAATATTCCCCTGGGGAATGGATCTAAAATTTTGCTTTTTTCCTGAACTCATCGTCTCGGTAGGCACGTCCATGCCAAGTTTCTGCTTTCCGTGTCTCTCTGTTTTACTCAAGCAAAAATAATATTATGTAGTGGGAATGAGTAACGGAATATTGAAGGCAAAAAAAGCTAAAAGAAAGCCAAGGAATAGCTGGGAATGGAACCCAGCCCTTCTGATTGCCAGTCAGATATGTTACTATTTCACCACCGAACCCAGCACAAAGCAGTTGACTCTCTGAATGCCATCCTCATCTGTCATAAAATATATTTAAGAAAAACGTTTTCCCCAAAATTTGTACCCCTAGGGCATGTATCTCCAAAGTCGGATTTTTTTCTGAACTCTGCATCTCAAACGGTACATGGGTACCAAGTTCCAGATTTCTAACCCTTCTAGAACATGGTTAGAATTAGCGTCAGTTAGTCAGTCAGGATCGTCTATATATATTAGATATTAATATGTCTAGGGATACCTTTTGGTGCCATCACCGCATTTTGACGCAACACACTTCTGTGAATTCCATTTTTTCCGTAACCCCCAGCCCTTTAAAAGCAAAACTATTAATCTCAAGGCTCTTGCACTTTTGCAATGATGGGTAGTAGTTCTTCTCATGCTCAGACTTACCAAAAGTTCAGTTAAAAATGCAACGCATCTTAAACCAAGTAAAACCGAAAAGGACATCGGAATCAGAAAACTGAGTGAGAATAATGCAAAATAATGTTAAAAACTTGCAATTAAACATTAGAGGACAAAGGAAATGTTTCAGCAAGTAGTTACAGGAATTCACCTATACGTGATTAGTCCTAAAATATATGTTACTAAATATACATTAGGAACACTCTATGTAAATATTTTTCCTGTTCAACAGCTTCAAGATATCAATTGATTCCATTCTCCACCGCCAAAGATTTACTCATTGGAGATAAGAGATGACGTCACATAACATATGGCACTTTTCCATTGAAATAGAGTGTACCTATTAAGGTTCTCACAGGAAAACAATATAATGGGAATGTGACGCCACGGAATTCCCAGATTTTCGGCGACGGGAATAGTAAGGCGACCAACAAGGAGAAATGATCATTGCCAGTAGTAAGGACAGCAACAACCTACATTGCAGACAATGCCTCATACTCTCATTGTTGATTGTGAGCACACAGCCAGGAAAGGCAATCAGTACAATGCAATTCTCATCACTGAAAGCATTTTCGAATTTGAGCAGACATGCTTCAATCAATTGAAGGGAGGCGTTGCGTGTATAGGGAAACCCAATCACCTTCATGCTGATGTTCAGCGAGTTCCACTTCTTACCCTTCAAGTGAGATCCGTCTTTTTAATTTAAGAACGCCAGTAGTATTGAGTTACCCCTTCACTAATTTCAGCGTTTTCGCTCAAACATAAACATGCTTCAGGAATTTAAGTCCTTATGCATTTGCATCGAATACACACTGCTAACCTCTCCTCGAAGCAATAACGCGCTTCCAATTTCCACGTCCATCTCCACCCTTTGTACGGAAAGCAGCATTTTAACTCAATTCTAGACCAGATACGACACTCAGCCACTTGTTCGTTACAAAGTATACGAATTACTTGAACTTGGGTAGAAAGCGTTTCGGTGAGACGCTGAATTTCTCCCAGATAATCAGTGTGATCCAAGATCTCGATAGAACATAAATTACGTAAATGGACGGTCCTTAAGTTTAGAGTAAACATTGATCGAAGGGTCTATTCCAAGGAACCTATCCCCAAGATTTATTTTACAGAGCGCGAATTTCTTGCTCAGTTTGTCGCTTGGCCCTTGTGCTCCACGATTTCCTTTTTAGCAAGTTTTAGCAGATTTAAACAGATTTAATGAAGCAGTGTGACAATCATTTTTCAAACTATCAAAACTGGAGTTAGTTGTGATAATGGCATTATTCGCGTAATTAAAACAGTTATGATATTACATGCGAATGATGAAACTTGTTTGGCATGCGAGGATGCATCAACAGGTAAACAGAAATTCGACTCAATCGAAGAAATAAATAAAAAATGTTCATTGCATGAACATTTCGACAGCGCTGGGACATTTGCTCACATAACGCCCTATCTGGGAATGTATACCATTGCAATTGCCAAGTGCGCGTGATAATTTTCGTTTCGACTTGGTTCTCTCTTTAAAATTTAGTTCAGAACGCCGGACGAATACCAGCCAGAGTTTTTAATTCAAGAGCTGGGTATCCTTGACGAAGTGGAGTTGGGGGCTATTCACGTACGTGAGGAGGACCATCTGTAGGGAGGGGGAATTTGTTTCACATTGCTGCCACAACGAATAAATGCTCCTACTGCAACTCACACTTTACCCTGAGGCTCAGTAAGTGTTGCTCACTGGTGCTTATGTGACGGAGAGGCTTTTTCAGCAACTATTCGATAGCATTGTGCCGCACATTTTATGACTTCTTCCTGTGCTGAAGTGGAAAAAGTTCTTGGAAATGGCCCGTACTGATTCAGAATTAGTGGTATCTGCACCATAAACTAATGCTAACAGCCCATGCGCTAATTGGTGGGGCAAGATTATTGAATGTGCTGGGACAACGAAATCAGCAACGTCGTCTTGCGTCTCATGAAAACCTACTTAAACGATGCGTTCACAATGGCGATTGTGGCAATGAATTCGAATATTGTGATGATGGTGTTTAGGAGCAAAATCTCCATGTGTACTGTAAGCTGTATGTGTAGAAATCTAATGAAGCGGTGTGGTTCCGAATTGGTAATGCGATGAACAGAGGATGTGAAGGAGACGTTATGCTCACAATAGACGATTCAAATGTCCACCTATTAGACGGCCATTGTAGCGGCCGCATACCGCTATTATATTAAAATCTACTGTGGTCCGTGGCGGTGGTTGCGGTGGTCGTGGTCGGTGGTTCGTGGAATGCGCGCGCATACTTGACGGACGCGTGCACTCAGAGAGATCGCGAGTGCTCCCCCACATAATCTTCTGTCTGCTTTTGGGTGAACGTCTACCTGTCGTGGGCTCGCGTTGTTTTCCGGCCGTTGCTACTGTCGGATCCATTCTGGAGAATGTAATGTCCCGTGGAAAGGGGGAAGAGTTTGGATGACATAAGAGGACGAAAAGAGCATGATGGAGGGGGTGGGAATCGAATGCAGGGCCTCCAGGTTGCCGGTCGAGTGTGTGACCACTACACCACCAAGCCAAAAATATTTGGACCTCTCCATGCCATCCCTAAAATAACGATAGAGAGGGGGATTCTATGTACACTTCCCGCTTTCTATTTTTCGGGGTCCGATACAGACTTTTCCTTAGGGACGTGTAAAACGTCCCCGCGTATTACACTTGGAGTTCTCTTTCATCTCTGGAGGAAGGAGGACTTCCTCACCGGTATGGTATCACCGCCCATGTATCTGATTGGAAAGAAAGTTATGGGAATTTCTTGAATATCCAGTCCAATTTTTTTCCAGAGCATGCTAGAATGTTCTGCGTGTGTTTATAAGTAGGTCGTGTCCTTCGGCATACAACCGTATATTATTACAGCCCTGGTGCTCTCCAGCTATGAACCAGCCCTACCCTCTTACTAAGGAGCAAGTTCGCCTGCTTCTTCTTTATGACTTCCGAATCAAGAAGAAGGCAGCCGATTCCATCGCCGACATCAATACCGCGTTTGGCCCGGACACTGCGTCCAAGAGCACTGCCTATGATTGGTACAGTCGCTCTCAGAAAGGAAATGAAAGCCTGGAAGAACAGCCACGCACCGATCGTCCTTCGGAGTTTGATAACTGCCTTGCAGGAGGCACTGGAGGCCAACAACCGGCAAACATCGCGAGAGCTTGCGGACTTGCTGGGTGTCTCCCATACAACTATCCTTCATCATCTGGCTGAGCTTGGCAAGAAGGCAAAGTCGGGGTGCTGGGTACCCCACAAGCTGGACGATCGGGACCGCCAGCGACGAGTAGACGTGGCCATCTCCCTTCTGTCACGTTCGCGCCGAACGGATCGGCTCGACTCAGTGGTGACAGGCGACGAAAATTGGACCTTCTATGCCAACATTCGACGAAAACGTCAGTGGGTGGACGCCGGAGCATCGGCCGAAAGAGAACCCCGTCAGGAGTTGCACCCCAAAAAGATCATGCTCTCGGTCTTCTGGGAATCGAAAGGCATCATCATGTTTGAGCTGTTGCCGTAAAACACCACCATCACTGCTGCCTACTACTGCCAGCAACTCGACCGGCTGCAGCAGAAACTGGCTGAAACACGCCCAGAAAGACAGAGAACCATCCTCCTTCACGACGATGCCCGGCCGCACACCGCTAGACAGACTCATCTAAAGTTACTGGACCTGTGCTGGGAGCTGCTGCCGCATCCGCCCTACAGCCCCGACCTTGCCCCGTCCGATTATCACCTTTTCGTTGCCCTGGACCGTCACATGGGTGGAAAGCAGTATGCCAACCAAGACGACCTGAAAACCGATTTGGCCAACTTTTTCGTAGCGCAGCCGCCAGAGTTCTATTGGAATGGCATCCATAGTTTGCATAAACGTTGGCGTGAAGTGATAGAGGCCAATGGTGATTACATTCATGATTGAGATTATTTTGTTTTTAAATATACTGGGTTGTAATAATTGTTCATGAAATTCCGAGAACTTTCTTTCCAATCAGATATTTATCGGGATGCCGACCACATCATCTATTGAAATACCATCCTCTTATTCCTCACAAAGAGAGTGACTCCCGAGGGTGAAAACGGCGGCATCTCACCTGCATGGCACAAGAGGATCTTGGATGGAAAGACGACGTCGGCGTCGTCGTCGTAACCAACCCTTTTCTCTATCTCCAATTTGTTGAGTGGGCCTCAAGTTCCAGGCCTGCCTTTGCTGAGATTGCTTGGCCAACGAAGGTGATAACGTTACGCCGTCCTTGCATCATCACCGTCGACCTATTTTATACACTGTGTGAGGCATGAAGTCATACGAACTTTAGTTCCTTTGAAGTGAACGTTTAAAAGCAAATATTACCTAAAGAAGACGAAGGGCGACCACTTTGTGCATGTGATGTTTATAACTTTGTGATGAAAGTGTTGGCGGGTCTTGGCAAGGCATACTTCCGTATTCAGTAGGGCTGCTCCAATGGTCCCTTGGTACCTGTTCCTTCACTCCGCCAATGCGCACTGCAGGCCTGCTTTAAACTTGATGAATCACATCCCACGGGAATCGCGGCATTTTTCTGACCTATATTAAATCGCTATTTTTTTTTGCCATCAGCCTAAACTGAAGGATGAACCTTATTTCAATTGCAGCAGGCATACTTATACTGTTCCTATGGGCGCGCCATCTCTAGTTATTTCTCATCATAGCGGCTTTCCCATAACCATAGTAACAAGTACACGCAGCGGGCATGAGGCCAATAACATTCGGAACCGTGCGATGAGAGTTGCGCCAATAAAAGCCCACATACCACATTTTCCGGCGAGGCAACGATTTAAGGTAACGGATTCATCTTTGGGTTACCCTTCGTCTGTCGAACGGCTTCGATTTCTCGTCCTTCGCAACTGGGGGGTGCTTTTTCCTGTCTTCTCACATGGCCAGCCAGGGGGCAGGAGGGCGGGAGTGTCCCGACCTCGTCCCATGGCCATTGTGCGCATTTATTGCCTTTAAATATTGAATTCTTCTGTGGTTTTGCACTGGCTATCTACTAGTATGTATAAAGCCTGAAGGTCTCATCGACCCGTGATAATCTTCGGCATCCGATCAGTGAATGGAGTGAAGGAGGCGAATGCGAATGGAGTTGAAGGAAAAGATATCACCCCCATTTCATCGTGGACGCTTAAAGTCTCAGATTTTTTGACATCACACTGAGCGATGTCGCCGTTCTCTCACGATTATTGCGGAGACTCTCGTCTCCTCGTTCTTCCGAGAGATGGCAAATCTCCAATTTTTCGTGAAAGTTGCATCCCCTCCCTTTCCTGTGGCCGATTTGGAAATTTCACTTGAAAAAGACACATCCAACGATGATATGGAAGAGTTCTGTCGAAACCCCAAGTTCATATCTCGAAGCGTTTGGCCTGTAGAGCTATCATACACACAAACGCAAACACAAACAACCAATTGTTGTTCGGCCTAGCTAGCGGTCAGGATCCTATATATGTTTAACCTCCAGACCTCGGTTACTAAGGAACCGGGCTTCTCCGGTTTGAAATAGGAGAATTTCATGAAAATGAAGATTCCTCCGTCTCGCCACCAAGGCCAATATTAAGGTCAACATAATCCATAATAAATCCTCAAAAAGAATAAAGAAGGAAAGAGAACCAGGGTGTTGTCGATGTGATGTGAACACACCTCCTCCATAAACCCAGAAGATCTTGAATAAAATATGGACATTCATTAATCAACCTCCCTTGAGTTTCCTTAAGAACACCCTTAGTGAAAGAAATCAATGTTTCCTGGCCGCCAACCACGGCGCTGAAATCAATAATGTCCATCTGAAGGCGAAGCAGTCGACCCCCAGCCCAAGGCACCTCTCTCTATTTTTCCCGACGACAGCATCAGTATGGAGCCTCGCAGATCCATGGCAAACAAAATTAAGACGTTTCTTGCTTCGTTGCTGTTATTACGAGACGTCGCCTCTGTCAAGTTGATCTCCTATTACGTCGTGCATCCAGGGCAGAGATACGAGACTGTGACGTTTGAATTCAAGGCGAGACTCTCGCAACCTGCAGCATAAATTGTGCGCTTCAGAAACATAGTCCTTTCTCCGCCTTCAACTATAGAGAGCCCGATGGTTCGTGCCAGTTGATTCTCCACGGTAAGAGCAGACTCGTGGAAGCTAATGGATACCAGTCCTACGTCCTGAGTCAGTCAAAAGTTTCCCTATTTCATCTCGACTCGAAGACGTGATCATAAACCTCCCCCCCCTACCCCTCCCTTTCCTAAATACAGTGTTGTGTCTTGGAGGGTATCCGACGATCGAAAATTGTTAAAGTGTTTTTCGAAAGCTGGAGCGGAGAATACCCGGCACCACAAGGAGGGACCGTCAAGTTCCGCTGTGAGCATCCAAAAGGGTTCTCGGACGGAGCTCCTCTCCACGCGGCTGAGTGCTCCGCCTTGACACCGGACACTTGGTACATTACCTTCCAGGAGGATGCAGTTCAATGTGAGGGTTTACCGTTGTAGATATTTCATGATATTTTTTACAATTCACATATCACCTTTCTCCATATCCACCTTTTTCACTTCACTATTTTAAGACAAATGGACATGAATACATCCGTATGTAACATGAGCGACGCCGCCGCTCTTGATACCATCTCCGTACTCGTATACTTCTCGCAAAAAAAGTCCGACAAAGAAGGTGCTTAGTTATATTGATGCCATTTTGGCACACAAGCTCGTTGAGATTGGGTACCACATTTCAACCGACCAACCAAATGATGCATGCATCAGCGTGATGCGTGAAATTGATACCTGCTACAAGCTGCCACACCGACTGACGTGTCCTTGTAGGCTGGAGGCAGAAATTTTATCTCACAAATAATGATGAATCCCTAAAGGTGAAATGTGAAATTGCCTATGGCGGCAAAGGAAAATCATGGAAAAAAAATTTCCAAATGGAAAAAGTGAGAGATGGTTGGCCTCAAAAGATACCTAACTTGAAACTTCCCACTTACACTTACTGATGCCTTCCATTCACCTTCTTTACACCTTGTCGCTCTCAGACTGTATATTGCTTTGGCAGGTGAGATTGCACAAACTCCTGCATATCCAGAATGTCGTCTAACAGAGAAGGGCAGCGAATTCATAGGAAGAGTGAGCGTGACGGAAGCGGGGAAGAAATGCCTCAACTGGAGATCCTATCCCTACGGAAGACCGAATGACTTCAAGGAAATCCCATTAGACGGGAATGAACTGTCCGACTTCTCGGATTCCGAGCCCTCTGGAACACCGAGAATCGACTTAGTGTACGAGGCCCACTTCATTAATAGAGACTCATGGTCTCACCACAACTACTGCCGAAATCCGTCCGGGAAGGAGAGACCCTGGTGCTTCGTTTCCGACCCTGAAATCCAATGGGAATATTGTAGCATCCCAATGTGCACTGACACAATTGAAACATATCTCATACAGTTTCATTGATTGAGGGGGATAGAGAAATTGGCGTGAGAAATGTTACCCCAGAAGGAGCTTAGGAGGACAACGTGTTCCTCCCCGAATCAATGCTCCATTCCATATTCGCATTTTCAAATTATTTAAAGATTTCTCAAATCCAGGAAACTTGCTTTCAAAATCAATACGGTGAAACACAAAGGATGACTATGTGGTAGGAACTTTCATTCTCACCCGATATTTAAAAAAATACGCATTTTGTAATCCATTATTTGGGAGGAAACTTCGGTGAGACCCAAAAAATGATCGTGAAATTTGGGTTTTACCCGAGAAAAGGAAACAACGAAAATGTGAGATTAAACTGCTCCTTTTTACCTAGCCGGAAAAAAACAGTGAAAGTCAGAAAACCTCGTATCCGAATACGGAGATCCGAAAAAAAACTCAAAAACGGTATCCTAGATTGAGTCACTATGTCTAACTTAACGGTTACCAGACCAGTCAGGGATAATCTATGATCGGTATTTTTGACCCGCAGAGGTTCTTTCTGCTCGTGCCAGGATTAAGGGTGTAGACGATGGATGGACCCTGACGCATGGATCTTTGTGCAACCAGGACTCAAATGCTTCTTAATGCGATTTTTTGTTTCTTCATGCCAGTACAGGGAGCGACCATGGTGCTTCGTCTCCGACAACGACACGAAGTGGGAGTACTGTGACATTCCATTCTGCCAAGACCTTAGTCAATTCCCGCTCTACGAGAACAGTCCCTGGTATTTCTGTAATTGCGTGGCGTGTTTGCTTTCTCGAAAGAAGGATGAAAGAAGGTCATCTCTTTATTGAATATCTCTTAATTACCTGCAAATTTCGATCGTATGGTCCTTTTCTGTTATCTGCAGCTCCCCTTTGGGTGAATTTAAATCGGGAAGACACGGCCACCCCGGTTTTACGTGCAACGGCGTACGAATTTTGATATATATCAATTTGAACGAGGGTTTTTATTCCCTTACGAAAGAGTTCTATAGGAATGTATAGGAATTGCATGGAAACGTAAAGGAATCACATTGGTTTCCTATAGGAACTATTCAATCAAAGCAATATGGAGTCCACAGATTCCTATAGGAATCTCAGAAAGTATCCTATAGGACGCTGTTTCCTACAGGGAGCCCAATAGGAGCCCATTGGGAATCAATTGGTATCCAATAGGTCAATTATAAGAACTATAGGGTCCCGATAGGAAACTCTTGGGTCCCCCTAAGTTTTGGACACTCCCTAAGACTTAGAGATAGGTCGCTTCCGAAACCAGACCATTACTAAAAATGTTGCGAAACACTACAACAGGGACTCAAGATTTCTCTTAATTTATCTCTTAAAGGCATAGATTCTCACAGGACTTTCGAGATATTCCTATGAGATCTTCACTTTCCTCAAGGACGACCTGTTGCCCAGGTTGTGCAATAATTGTTCATAGTAATGACGTTGCCAGATTCAAAGAAGAGAAAAGCTAAATCGTTACTATTCCCAAACGTAACTAAAGGCAGTGAATAATCTTTTGATTGAACAAGCTACAATTAAAGATGTGAGACGCATTCACCTAAACCCTACCAAAAATGAATGTTGCATTGTATACAGCATCCTCCCTCCTGCCACCTATCCTAATGCCATCAGAGTCGGACGTTACTAATTGTTTAGCATCTGATACGGAGAAGAGTGACCATTACAATGAACAGGAATTAATTAAGCAAACAAGACTTCTTGCTCTTGATTAGCCTGCATGAGAGGATGAATTGATTCTTCCTTCATACTCAATCTGGTGGATAATGTATATTCGATAATTTTCCATTTTCATCGAGTGATTGCATTTCCGTGATGGATAGCACATCTGTTAAAGCAGTGGGGGATATCTATAAATAATTTATAGAAAAGGACTTCTGTAATTCATCCCACCCCTTCCCATCCCTGTATCTTTCACTGTGTTGGTGGGAAGAGGATGGACCCAGGTAACAAACGAACATTCAATCAGTATTGCATGAACGTTCATTTTGAACATTCCCAGGGTTGTCGTGGCATTGTGTCTAGCATTAATTCAATTTTTAATTCAATATGTCGCTCATCGCAATAGTCAGGTGAACATTGAAGTTCGACTCTGGCTGCACGTTAGGTCAACATTGAACTGTCACTCATTGGAACGCTTACTCCCTACCTCAGTAGGACAATATCTTGGCTCAATGCTGGACCAACATTGGGAACGTTGCTGCGCCTAGGCCAAGATTGCCAATATCGGATAAATATTGGTTTCCCGATATTGCCATTCCATGATCAATCCAATATCGAACAGATGCGATGATCCAATGTGCTTCAGTTGCACTTTAAAATATTTGGGAAAAGTTGAAGGTTATCCTCTACCCTACTAGGTGTAGGTATGGGTCTCGTATTTCGCATAGTACACATCAGTACCCTTCCATCTATCCATGGAATCATCCCTCACAGGAGTGCTTAGTACCTCATCATACATCTCGCCTACTCTCATTATTTTGAATAGAAATCAATAAACTTGGCCACTTCAACATTCCTTATTCCCATATCTTAGAGTATCATGGAGCCCAGGCCATAAACACGCTCCGATTCCCTTTGAGTACTCCCTATGAAAATAATAATGCCTTTAATGCCTTTAATAAATCATGCACTTTCGGTAAATTGACTATTCCCATATCTTAGAGTATCATGGAGCCCAGGCCATAAACACGCTCCGATTCCCTTTGAGTACTCCCTATGAAAATAATAATGCCTTTAATGCCTTTAATAAATCATGCACTTTCGGTAAATTGACTATTGTCCCACCCCATAATAGTTCAGGCAATACTTGTACTGAAGAAACCAAAAAACATATTCGCATCATATAGGTCTGGAGTCCTAAAGGACCCTTTGTGGATCTCATAGGCTTTTCATGTTTCAAAAACCTATAGGAAAAATAAAAAATTTTCCTGTAAGAAATACGTATATGTATTCATAGAGGACTTTTTCCTAAGGGACATCACATTTCGACTCATTTTCGTTTCCTAGATCCACCAGAATGCAAACTAAGCGAGAGAGGAGGGGAATACGTGGGGAAGCGAAACGTGGGAAGCGAAATGCGACAATGTCTGGTTCTCCTTGTCTACCATGGCTCACTGTTTCGCCAGATACGGTTGAACAATACTTGAGTCGATTTTCGGATGAATTGGACTTAAGGCACGGCTTTTGCCGCAACCCCAACCTCAGCGATTACGGCCCTTGGTGCTATGTCAGCGACAATACTGAATGGGAGTATTGCGTGGTTCCATATTGTCCCCCAAGCGACGGAGAAATATGCGACATTCGAATCAGAGGGGAGTGCGTCAGTGAGTGACTCACTCTTCTCTTGCACCGTCCATGTTTTTGCAAGTTCTTTCCGAACTTCATTTTTCCTTTCACGATCGCGTTTCCTTCCATAGACTAAAGCGTGAAGACATATGTTTGCTTTCCAGACCCACGACAATGCAAGACAGACAAGGATGGACGGTCGTACTTGGGAACAACGAATGTTACCATCAAGGGACACGAATGCCTGCCGTGGATGAGTGATTCAGCGCTGAGACAAATTAATTTGCAACTCTATGAAGGTCAGTACTATGATGATGGCGAATTTTTTTCCGAGCATTTCCTATCAGACGACTTGCACCCAAACCACAACTTCTGCCGTAACCCAATCGGCGACGAAGGAGGTTCTTGGTGTTACAAAAGTGGAGGGAATGGACGGGATTATTGTGATATCCCCTTCTGCACTTGGAACGTTCCACACGAGAAAATACATCATTATTACCCTACCAATCGTTACTATATCTGGCACAAATGCTCTGATTTTTCACAATTGCAAGCAGGTTTTCCTTCAATCCGGTTCAAATTCCAGTCTCTATAGATTTCGCCCTCGCGAAGGCACAACATGTATTGATGCCGACCGAGAACAACCCCCCCAACCAAACCATCTCCCTATATTCCCTATCTATCTCTTAACATGTGAACTTGCCCCACTTAAAGGAAAGCGTCTGCAACCAATTGGAGGTACATACCTGAATTGATCCTTTAAATTAGTATGTAGCAGGTCAAAGCTAATAGACAGGGAAAGCGACCTCATCCAGACTTTCCATAATTGTCCTTGCCCGTTGTATCCTAAAGTGTTAATTCGGGTCTAATGAGCCCTTGACTTTGCGTATTCCTTTATGTTGATAAAGTGTTTGAATTCTTTGGATTTGGGATATGGAATTTTTTTTTCCGTTTCGAGCACGCATTGTTTGTGTGAATATATAAAACCTACCGTGTCATTCTCCTAGATACAAATTGTAAATATTACTCCCAGTGAAATTCCCATGCTTAGCGATGAGGGAATATAAGAAAAAAGAACTTAGTTTCCGTTGAGCTGATCCAGTGACTTTTTTAATTGTCTCGTCACTCTTTACAGATAGCTTGCCATCGCGTCAATTTATTTGGAATCTTTCTTCTCATTCGAAAACCTTGCTCGTTCCATAAGTTAGTTCCTTAAGTCCATAGCTGGTCTTAAGTTATATTGATAGTTCATCATTATACGGTTTTTGAGATCTAGCGCTCTTTCTCCTGCCCTGATAGCCAATCTCTCGGGGCAATCATGTTTCACGTGCAATTAGGTTTACCTCACATGGGTTTGTAATGCCTGTTAATTGATCTCGGGGATTGATTTGTGAATGTTTGTGGACACGAACCCATCCGAACTCTACGCATTTGTCTTGTGCGTTGTGTTACGAATCGTCCTTTGTATTCCAAGGCCTCTTTGTTTCCTTCTTTGTGTGGTGTGCACTAAGAATCTATTCAATAATTGCCTTAATAGAATTTTCGGATATGGATAATTAAATCTCATTTGGGCCACACAGTGAATATATCCACATGACATGAGCATCACACCATACTATTTCCCCCGGGACATTATGTAATTTTCAGTGAATATGATTCCCACATGAAGTTTTGTGACAAGAAGTAATGGGACCGTCGCAATATTCACGGTGTCAAACTTCTTGTGCCGTCCAGAGAACCGCATTTCCTGGAAATTGATTGAATTATTTTCCCCTAGGTGTTGGGGGAAAACTTAAAGTATGACTTGTGCACCTTTGAAAGCGAGAAGAGACGATTTTGACCAGTAACAAGGTCATTTGTCCAATTCTCGATTCCCTCTATTCTCTAGGGAAATATTCCCAATAAATATGGAATGAAATGATGCTGACTGCGTTTAATACAAATATATATTAATAAATGAAACATTGAAATAGTAATCTGATTGCTTCCTGACAGAATAAACTCTGCCATGTTCACTTTCCGAAAGTGGAAATATCCCTTTCGTGCATGGTGTCCACTGTGGTGGACGGCAAAAATGTTGGCGATAATTATGAATTTTCAGCTATGGTACTCATACCTCGAAACTTTTGGTGCGTGGAGTCAACTCAAGGGCACATAATCTGTTCAGTGTCTCTTTCTAGCAGTAGAACATTCGACTACTGCGGCAGAGTACCTCCTTAAACGTTAAACCATGAAGGGCATATTTTTATTTTGCTTTAAAAATTCATGCACGAAAGTGATATATTCCAGAGACCTGTGTGAACTCCATTTCTTTTAGACACTGTTCCCAAACTTGCTTTTACTCGCATTGAACCTTGAGTCCGGTGGGTCGCAAGAGTCCGTTTAGGAACCGCATCTATAAATAAAACTCCTCCCATTACTGGATTGAGACTAGTGGGTAGGCAGTGATTTTACAGGTTTGCTCAAAGCAGAATGAGAATTCAGGGGAAATTCTGAAGCGTTACTCCTGTTCGAAGATAAACAAATCTGACCTCATCAATTTCCATATGAGAGCTGTTCATGCAATACAGAGGTCTAGTATGCAGAAATTCACTTCCCATGCAGAGGTCCTCCTCTACCTTACCTTCTTCCACATCTTCTTTATCTTCCTCTAGTTTGTTCTCTCTTCCTCCAAATAATCCTTTTCCTCGTCCTCTTCCTACTCTTCCTTCTGCTCTTTCTCTTCGTTCTTTTATATGTCCTCTATCTCATTCTCGTGATTAAACTTCTCCACTACCCTTCCTTCATCCACAACATCCTTTACGTCCTTCTCTTCCGTCTCCTCCCACTCTGAGCCACGCTGTGGTCATCGTTTGTGCTTGTACTTGAATACCCGCCTTTAGCTTTGCCTTATTTTCCTATAAAATGTTGGATAATTTAAGCAATTCCTATTGAGTTCAACATTAACAAGGCAATGACAGAAACGCAAGGCGAGGAATTCATATCTTCCTTGAAACTCGCAGTTGTCATTGTGCAGTAAACCGTCTGGAAAAATCGTATTCTTCGGGAAATATGGGACAATACCTCTGTCGAAGAAAATTCCAGAGTTGTATCATTACTGTGTTCGGATGGTGACGAGTTCGAAATGACGACTTTGGCTTAAGACCTAGGGCAATTGGACGCTATGAGGTAAAATGGACTGTGAGTAATGCCGACACTGCAACAATCGATGTTCCATCAGGAATATAGAAATCTTTCCATGTGAATCCTTATGAATCCCTGAGCGTCCAATATATTGTGCCAAGGCAGGAATTACACTGTCATCTAGGATTCTAAATTCCCAGGCAGAAGCCAGCTGAAAACAGATTTAAACAGATTTTTGACTGGGTGACAACCAAGAGGTCTCGGTTGGCAGACTTCACTGATGTGATAAATTGCTCCCGTTCAATGAAAAATTCCTATCTATCAGCCTGAAGCATTCGTGTGCGTGTTGATAGCTTTTCGAGACAACAGAAAGAGCAAAAGCACCGACACAAATCCACTTTCTCGCCAACGTAGCAACTCGCGTCCTTAATCTTTTTGGTTGTCATCAACGAGATCAGACTGCATCAAGATATTGAGAGAAGAATGAAGAAAAACAGGGGGGAAAGACCAAGGACATGTGCATCCTTTTTTTCCATACTGAGAGGAGTACTACGATTCAAGCGTTTTCACAAGGCCATTATGCACTATGACGCTAACCAAGGTTTAATTGCCCATCATGAAATAAAAATCACTCAGATTCGACTGAGAAATCTGGCCATTCGATTTGAGGGAACTTACCTCGTGTGACCTGGTGTTGTCCAACGGAATCTGGTTCACTTCCGCTTCCTGCCGTCACCTGCAGGCCCTGTCAATTTATGTGATTTCACTTAGTCCACGCTGCTTCTGGATTGTAATAATTAAGCAACGAAATCTTCATACCTGTAGAAAGTCCGAAGCCATGGATTTGGCTAGTGTGATTTCAGCCTCGCTCCACAGTAGAAACATACACTTATGAATAAAAACTCTTTCGAAGAAGAGTCTGTCTGTAGAACTGAGAGCAACAATTAGAACTCCTATGTTGCTAGGTTGCTTATGCATTCAGGATCTGTTGTGTTACCTCCATTCTGCCTTACTTCCTTGAGACCATTTTCCTCATCTAATTAAAGTATTCTAAATTCCGTATGAACGCTTTATGGGAAAAAGAAATGCATTAAAGGAACGAAGTATCAAAATAAATCTATTTCCGAGCACAATTCCTCATACCATTCGAATTCCATGGATGCAATATTAAAATTCAAACGTCATTTCTAATATGCTGAAGATCCATTTAGATTCCTGAAATAAAATTTTTCCAGGTCCAAATATGGGGATATCTCCTTTTCAATTAGTTCATTCCAGTCGTTCACCTATTGCTAAACCTATTTTTTTCATGCGTCAACCGGGGTTGGAGATCTAACGGGTAAGGGGCTAAAATGTGAAGAAATTGCCGTCCTACTCAGAAGAATGGCGTGTGCGAAGATGATCCCGGGTCGTTTCTAGGAAGCACGTAGCATTCGAACTATATTGAGTAGGAGGGAAACGCATTAATCTTCTTCGCTTGAATTTCCTTTAGAACAATGTTCATGAAAAAAATAAAAATCAATGTTACTAGGCCACCAAGGTCGGCGTTGACGTCAATGCAGTTCATCTAAATGTTTCACAGTGGACCCGCTCGCTCCCACCTAAGTCCTTGCAGAGGATCCAGTCATGAAAATAGAACCTCGCAGATCCGGGAAGAAAAACCCATCATCCTTGGGTTCCTACACCTATCGCGAGATGTCGCATCTCTCGAATTGATCCCATATTTATTTGTGCATCCTGGACAGAGATACGAGAATGTGACAGCAGAATCTCAGGAACTGTCCCTCAGAACGTGCACCATCGATTGTGTGCAGTGGGAACCGATTCCTTGCTACGCCTTGAATTATCAGGACACCGATCACTCGTACTAGTTGACTCTCAACAGGGTGAGCGGGCTCGTGGAAGCCAATAGATAAGGTGCCTACGTCCAGAGTGAGTTTAAAGTATGGAAATTTTACGTCGTCAGATTAGGCAACGTGACCGTGACCGCCATATTCCGAAATACCGTGTTGCGTGAGAGAGTGTATAAGAAGATCGAGATTGCAAAGGTGTCTTTCGACGGCTGGAGTGGAGAATACCCAGCACCAAAAGGAAGGATCGTCACGTCCCGTTGTGAACATCCAAAAGGATTCTCGGATGGATTCGCTCTCCACACAGAGGAACTGTTTTTCATTGCTTTGAATATTTAAAATTTGGGCAGTCGTTCCCAGCACGTTCACCCCAGGACGTTAATGGAACAATGGCAATAAGTTGAATAAAACGTTCATTGGACACGTTCGGGTACAACTAAGGTGGTAGTCTCTGAACATCATGGTGACTCCTTCTATGACAACAGAACACTTCGTTTCCTCTGGTTTGCAGCAGGTTTACCTGCCACTAAGTACTGTACATAGCTAAATACCTTTCGGCGGCAAACTCCTGGTTCATAGTGGAAACTTCAGAAAAGTCATTCACATCGTTCGCAACGGCAATAAGTACGCCATCCTTGCCGCTTGCCTTTTTGGCCACTATTCATGACCCGGAAACTTTAAATAAACATGAGAACGGAACGGGAGCAGTTCTCAGAAAGACCGTTGTCTGTCGGAGAAGGCCGCCTCTCGATTTTGAATTAGATCTCTGATTTCGCTGCTGTGCTACATCAATAATGCGCGGTTAATGACAACATCATGAACAATGCCTTCGGCAAAAACATAGATCTTACACACCTTGATTTAATACAAAACGAGACTATCCTTTTCCCTAAGAATAAAAAGGTACTGAAGGGAACGAAGTTCTAATTCGAGTAGCAGTTGAATCCGAGATCTACATCGTTATCGAAATCTGTCGTATGTGATGTGAGGAGGAAAATTATTACTCAGTGGATATTTACAACAGTCTGACCCTATTTCGAAACCACCTCATGAGTTGAAACTCAAATCTGGTACTGTCATCAAGCTCCTTCGCAGCTTCAAATAACACATCACATAACATAACAAGGGGTATGCAATGGAACGCGTATGATTGTCCGTCTCATAATGAACAACCTAATCGATGCCGAAGTGATGATTGGAGGTGCGAAAGGGGAAACGAGTACTCATACCTTCGACCGAAGAGGGATTTCCTACCTAAGCAAGTGTTCAGCCATGGCCAGCTGCATGTAGCTTTCTCACGAGTCCGATCTTTTGACTGCGTCACGATGAAACTTCTTAACTCTTCTAAGCAAAGTTAAACGAGAAATTGTTCACACTTCACACTGACTGTTGTCTACGATATCCGGCACGAATGCATGGAGATCGCATGAATCGTCAGTTCCTCCCAATATATTAGGTTGTTGCAAAAGTCCTGTCGGTATTGACAACTTTATTTTCTCAACTTTAGAGCTTTGAAACAAGCGAGGCCTAATCGACCACATATTCGCCATAGTTGCAGATGACCTTCGTCCATCTTCTGGGCAGGTCATGGATGCCTTCTCTGTAGGACTTGGGCTTCGAGGCGAAGAAGTCTGCGAGGCCGGTTTCCATGGCCTGTCGATTGGTGAAGCTCCTCCCAGCCAGGTGATTTTTCAGCGATCGGAATAGATGATAGTCAGAAGGGGCAAGGTCCGGGGAGTACGGTGGGTGACAGATCACTTCCCAGCCGTACCCCTGTAGCGTGCTGCGGGTGACGTTCGCGACGTGTGGGCGCGCGTTATCGTGTTGGAAAAACACGTGGCCTGCCCAGTAAGGATCGGAGTCCAGTTTCGCTTTGAGATTTGCCAGCTGAGTGGTGTAAATGCGGGCAGTGACCGTTGAGTTCTCTGGAAGCAGCTCCCAGTACTCAACTCCTCGTTCGCTCCACCAGATGCACAGCAACAGCTTCTTCGGGTGCAGACTGCCTTTTGGCTGTACTGGAGGCTTGGAACCGGAGCGCAGCCAGTGGTGTTTCCTCTTGGGAGTATCGTAGAGGACCCACGACTCATCCCCAGTAATGAGGTGATCGAGCCAAGCATGTGTCCGGCGCTTCGTCAAGAGTTCGGTGGCACAGTCGACCCGCCTGTCCTTGTTCGCCTGTGTAAGGTCGTGGGGCACATAACGGCCGAGCATATTCACTAAGCCGAGCTTGTCCAGGCCACGGGATACGGTGGAATAGTGGCAGGAGAGACTGCTTGCCGATCCGCGTGTGGTCTGCTGGCTGTTGCTCTCCAGCTCTGCTTTCAGGGCATCAGAATCCAACTCCGTCGGGCGTCCGGACCGCGGTCTGTCTTCAACGTCGTAGTCTCCAGAAGAGAATTTGGCAAACCATCGTTCTACCGTGCGAAGACTTATGATGTCTCCGCCATAAACTGCGCACACTCGGCGATGAGCTTCCGTAGCTCCGACGCGAGAGTGGAAGTGGAAGAGAATGCAGTGACGGAGATGGATCTGCGTTGGCGTGAATTTCTCAGAGGCCATGAGAGATGATGGGATGAGTGAGATGCAACAGACTGTCCTTATATACCCATACCTACCACCCACTCGCCAGGAATTGTCAAAGCCTGGAAGTCTTATTAGAACATGTTACATTCAACACCGACAGGACTTTTGCAACAACCTAATATTTATGTCAGATCATTGACCAGGTACTGGCTTGTTAGGGATAAGTTTGGATCTGTGGTGTGCTCTGAGTGATTAGAACCAAGTGAATTATTGCATCTTTCCTATGTTAAGGGGATTCGTCCATCTCCTTGGTGGAGATGGACTTCGCGAAAGATACGGACAGAGTCGCGATTAATACATGGGGTCAGGATCCCGATATATATTGAGGGGGAGATCTCATCCTGGCGAGGAAGGGATCCTACCGCCAGCAGGGTGAAAGGGGACTTCAAGGGTCATATGCGGGGATATTTTTCTGTACTCGTCACGTCGGAAAGTCCGTATTGTTAGGTTTCAGCACCACATGGCTAGGGAGGGCGCAAGACGTATAATTCCCGAAAGGTTGCTACGTAGTGCGTTGAGCGGGCAGCAGACTGAACTTGTGAGTTCATAAAAATGCTACTCGTTCAACCTATTCAAGTCAAAATTTTTCGTTGGTTTATCGTCGAGTCATATCTGGGGAAGTTACCTCATTACCTGCGAGTGATCGGCCGGCCAACTCCCACTCATGAATTGACTGGACAGTTATTCGCCGAGGAGGAGCCAATTCGACTGAGAAGGTTCCGAAAACACGTATGAGATTTAGCAAAAGTGGTTGTAGTAGAGAGTCAATTCCCGGATTCTACCGCAATAAGTCTCCTTACTCTTTGAAAGAGTTCCCAATAATTTCTCACATGGACCTCAGAGGAAGACAATCGAATTCCTTACCACATTTCTTTAAAGGTATACCCTAGCACTGGAATTAACAAGAAAATTCCGGCCAGAAGTTCTGCGGAAGAATCCTACTTTCCGCGATGAGCTACGCGACCTTTCTTCTCTACTTGGATACAATGAAAAGCTAATTTCCTTTAGGGCGTGCCTGTCCTGCTGGAGGACAGAAATCCGTGCATTATCATACGAATATGACAAGCACGACCATTAGCACGCCTCGACGAAAAGCCATCAACATGAAACATGTTTTACTAGGCCAACCCGGAATTCGTGTAAATCTTTAACGCCTTGGGATGTCCGTCTCACTCTGGGAATTCCAGTTTCTTTCGAGCCTTCCCGACTGTTGCATCCGTCCTCGAGGACGGGAGAGCGTGGATGTTTACCGCAGACTGAACTCGTGAATTCCCGATAATTTTACAAACTTTTCCCAGGCCAGGGGGTGAACCTCGATTATGCTGGGGGCCGGATGGAACCCTTCAGTGGTGGTTGGGTCAACATTAGCAAATATTGAGCAAAAGGTTCAATTCACAATAATTGAAAATACATGGTCTTTTATCAAAGCAACTGTTGAAAAGAGACTATGCAGGCTTGACATGATCAACTAGAGGGCCAGAAACCAACCAGTCGTTTGGAC
Source organism: Darwinula stevensoni (assembly GCA_905338385.1). Taxonomy (NCBI): domain Eukaryota; kingdom Metazoa; phylum Arthropoda; class Ostracoda; order Podocopida; family Darwinulidae; genus Darwinula; species Darwinula stevensoni. Next base: position 29,671 of record CAJPEV010001596.1, read on the forward strand.
TGGTTTTGCGTTCAAGGAAACTATTTGTCGTGTGTCGATAAAGGCGGAGCGTTACAGATATATACATTAGAATTAGCCAAAGCGATAACCTGCTTGAAATAAAAAGAACTGGGAGCAAGTAGTAATGGCAGAACATTTAAGTAATACAAGCAGGGCAAAATTGATGTTCCTACTTCTCTGGAACGTTTTGGGTACAGATGGAATATCACAATACTCCCTACCAATCTCATCGCTCTTGTAACACCAAGGACCTCCCTCGTCACCGTTCCAGTTCCGACAAAAGTTGTGAGTTGGGTGCAAGTCTTCCAATATCAACAGGTGGAGATTTATCATCGAGCGATTTTCATTTCCCTCATAGTCCGAATACATATCTTGTTATTTTTCCATCCGACCAGCAATCCACGGCTGGCACGGGTGTCCCTTTCTGGTCACATTTTTTGTGCCTATGTAGGATTCCCCCTTCACGTCTTTCTTACATTCTTCTAGGGGCTGTAAAAAGCAAAAAAACATGTCTATATGCAGTTCAGTCCGCGTATAAAAATGTACTAGGATGACACAGGATCATAAGAATTAGCATGATGAACACGGAAGTTTCTAGAGAAGAGTTTGCTACTCACTGATACAGTGCCTTCCAACTCGAACGTCGCATTTTCCGACGGTGGGACAAAATGGAACGTCGCAAGATCGCCAATAAAGCCAAGTCATTTTCATGTCGATATAACATACCGGACCACTTGCGTAGAAGTCATCGTTACGACAAAACGCGTGACCTCCATCCAAATCATCGTGTAATATGAGTTCCAAATCTTTATGAATAACCATGAGCCAAGGTAGACAGGGAAACCCCTTCATTGTCACGTTCTGCTTCCCCACGTACTCCGCTCCATGCCAGGTAATTTTGCATTCTGGTGGATCTACGAGACAAAAAGGATCAGATGAAATATAATAAGGAGATACGCACACCGATTCATATTTATTATTGGCAACAATGAACATTGAATGAATATTGACAACATTAAATCCTCATGAGACCGCGTCTTCCCAATGCCCGTTCACCTGTCTATTCTGAGGGAGTACTTTCATATCTAGCCTGATCTGGGTGTCCTGGGCTTTGTAGTGATGATATTATCCCTATTTTTTAAGGATATTCAAATGTCATGAAGCTGTTTTCTAAGTCTTCTCTGGGGAATGATGGAACAAGGTCTTGCTAAATAGTCGTTTTTGTGGCCGTTCCTGCACGTTGCATATTTATGCAGGTGAGACTGTGGCTGAAAGGCATTTAAGTCGAATTTCGTCGCATCAAAGAAGCAGAATGCCATTTTCGGCTCGCATAACTAGGAACAAAGATTCAAAATCTTGCGGAGTCAAACCTATTTTACAATATAGGCAACGACGCGTATGGGATAGGTCAACAAACGTTTGGCGTTTAAGAAATAGTGACAACAATAGCTAGATATATTCTCATGAAGATTTATAGACTTAAGGCCGAATGATGAAACCACATTTAGTGCCTTGCAGTATTGTTTTAATCCCTAATCCCGATACTGTAATGGATTTCCATTTCGAAGACAATGATATCGAAATTTCCTACAAGTTTGATGTCCTTCATTAAGAATTATTAAAGTTTAAATATTTAGTTATGAAAACGAATTCCTGCTCTTTTCACTTTCTTTTAAGAAAATAATGACAAGCGATGGGGTCCACTGGACTTTCGCTATTGCGATGCGCCTTTTGTCACAAAATATATTGCCTGGTTAATGTAATTACTGTATTGCATCCTTTGGTTAGGTAGATATCACTTAGATGACGCTTTCTTTCGGATGCCGAATTCGAGCTTGTGGTCCTTCATGATCATGGATCGGACGGACTCCTTTCATTCCATCACTCATACAAATTCGATGAAATATATTCTAGAGAATTCAGTCATATTGTAGATGAGGCTCCATTCAAGTAATGATATTCAATACTGAAATAGGAAATGCCTACTGAAATCATTCCTGACCTCATTAATAATGCCAAAGTGTTGTCCTGGGACAGTGTGCATGGCGCATGCCCAAACAGCATGTTTATGTTCATTTTACTTATAATGAATGCAATTTTTTTGTTCATCTTATATCATTTTTACGCAAACTATTGTCAAGATAGTGCCAACATGTTTGCATAAATGTTTGCATAAACGGGGAAATAAAATTAACGTCAATTTTACGTAAAATTGACATTCCCGTTTGCATTCCCAACAGGACGTTTACGTCCATTCTCCGTAAGATTTATGTTACTTTCCTCCTAGCATTCACGTGTCTTTAACGAGCCAATCAGCACCTTTGAAAATAATTGAAATAATGTATCTCCCATTCTTTTCCATATTTCAGTTGGACGAGTCTCATCCTCACCAGCACCCAAGAGAACCAAAACGACCTATCGCTTCCTCCTCCCGTATCGGATTTAGTACTTGTGGAGCTGGGATTCTACTCTTCCCTAATCCCGTGCACTACTGTAATAAAAAGCTCAACTTTAGCATTTAATAATTCCCTGATTCATATATTGTGAAAAAAATATATAATAATTTCATGCTTTCCATATATATATTCATGGATTGTATGATAAAAAGTGGGAAGATGGTAAGAAAATCTGATGCTCCATCAGGAAAGCCAGTACTTAATAGTATTTGTAGGATGAAGGGAACAAGGGTTCCATCTAGTGAGGAATCTTGATACTGCAACTGTGGGATGATCAGCTAAAGTTTCATGTGGATGGTGTGGTGTAAATTTTTCATAAACTTGATATCATGTACATCATGTGAGATGGAGTGACGACTAGTTGGTGTTAAATACAAGTACACTTTGGTGACATAAATATAAGAACGTAAATTTTACGTAAACGTGATGTCATATTCAAGGCAATTGTGAGATTTTTACATTGTTTGCAAGAAATTGATATCTAGTTTACGTGATCATTCTGCTTCCGTTGTTTACGTAAACATGCTGTGTTGGTGGTCATCGTGTACAGTTTTTCCCATTTAAATTTGTTTTTTTTAGTCATTATTATTTCTGCGTAACGTGACCGAGTATGGCGAATGCCTTTATTACGAGTCCAAGTACTATAGGTCATCCAAGGAAAGACCGACTCACGTGAAACCACTTCACCACGTCAGCATTACTTATGTTAATTAAAATGACGCTTCTGTATGGCATCAATGATTCAACATTGATTTACTGTTGACTCGAAGTTGAAAACAGCAATATTACGAGAACGTTGTCCGGACAACGGTACATCAACAGATGTCAGACGAGATATCTGGCGAGACATGCAAACATGCAAGATTTCCAGACCGCGAAGTGTGATGGCGACTTCTTGCCAACATAAGGAGTTACCTGATATATGTATTCTGTGCGCCTCTCTAGTACTTTTGGGGCAGTACCGAATATTTACACCAGTAGTCCCCACACTTAATAACAGAAACTCAAGGTGCTATTATTGTAGTGCGGGATGAGAATGGACGAACTTAGGTCTTGGCAGAACGGGATGTCGCAGTACTCCCACTTCGTGTCGATGTCGGAAACGAAGAACCATGGTCGCTCCCTGAACATCCATGGGTTTCTGCAGTGGTTATGGCCAACTTTTTCGCTAGGCAAGTGAGTGCGGGGATGAAAATACCCCCACGTGAAATGCTTTTCCCCTCTTGGGAAAAAATCCCAAGGGACGCCGTATGGATTTAAATCCCACGATAGACAAGCCTTTCCAGTTTCTGTCTTGTTCTGGCTACCAACGTATTCCTTCCCTTTCTCTGATAGTCGGCATTCCGTGTACAGGCGCGTCCTGTCTCCATCTACAACGCGCTTATTGCAGAATGGGATGTCGCAATAAGCAGACCTTATTATATTCCCATCATCACATCATCCATCATGCACCAAGGAGCCATGTTCACACCCGTGTAATATGGGGTGTCGATCTTTTCCATCCACGGATTTCTGCAGAAGTTGTGATGTGCATCGATGCGATCAATATCCGGGAAGCATAATTTGAAATCTTACTCCTGTTCGAACACTGGGACTGGAACAGCCAATCAAACCTCGCCAAATGTCATGATAGGAAAATGGCGACTTCCAAGTTAATACAGGTTTCAGCTCTACCTGAAAAGCAGGGAATTAATGTTTTTGAGTAGCTCTTGGTTGGACTTGGGTTTTCCCGGCGTACATCACCAGAGCAAGGCAGACCAATCTTATCGTGTTGCCAAGATGAGTTTACCGAGTAGGCCCAACGGTAGGTGTAGGTTTGCATGAATTTTGCAATTAAAAGCAATGCTAATTTCGGAATCGGCAAATTGTT
>CAJPEV010001596.1:34038-45454 GCA_905338385.1 Darwinula stevensoni
GTGTCATAGTGGTGGCAGTTAGGAGAAGGTTGGCCTGCGTTGAGCTGTCCAACTTAATTGAAAAAACCATAGACCCATATTCTTTTCGAACTCAGCTATATGTTCAGCAACCTGTTTATTCGTGAGTTGTGCCTGATTCGCTTGAACTTGCAGCGGCTACGGGGGTAGCCATGTTCCTACCATGACACCATGGTGGAGTTTGATTGGCTGTTCCGGTCCTAGTGTTCGAACAGGAGTAAGGTTTCAAATTATGCATCCGGGAACCCCCTTCCTGTAGCATATCTGTGTTCACTTCTCCAGGGAAGGCATGGATATCCTTCGATCGTCACATCCTTTCCTCCCATGTATTCACCACCCTGTTGAGTCACCTTGCACTCCGGAGGGACTAGTGGCAAACAAGGAAGAAGTGCATTTCATTTGGAATTTACACTCATGGAGACATATTGAATTAGCATTAAATATCTGAAGGGGATTTTCGAGAGACGTGGTTGCTCCCTGTATTCGAACATTCTTACGCCTCTTGGATGCTAAACCCAGGATGGAAAATTTGAGACACTGAGTGAATTCTTCGCTATAAACATTTTTGGTGTTGATTATACAAGACTCAAGGTTTCAATGTTTGTTCATCTTTTACATAGTTTGAAAGTCACTTCTTGTGCTTAATTTATGAAAACATGTATAATATTGTGAGAAAATGTAAGCTAACTTTTGTACATTTTTTCCTAGCTAGAAAGCTAGTTAATAGCTCTTTTTAAATATTGAAGTCGTGAGAATTTAATTATTATCATGTGTTCCATTGTCTCCCGAATATGAATACATTTAGATTCTTACTGAAATTTCTGACCTTCATAAATATTTTAACCAGAAATCATAATGGTTGTAACTTATTCAAGTTCAATGTGTCCTTCGTGCTCTACGAAGTTAGTACTATTTTCTTTTCTTTCTCTGGTCGTTCCGAAACTATATAACCAATATCTTAATATGAGGTTTGTTTGCGTTACTTTGTTTGCCGTACTTAGCTCATCGTTTCTTTAAAGTAAATAATTATTGTTTTCATTCAAAATAATACAGTTCAAACTTAAATCAATAAACAGGAAAATAAAGTCACTTCTCAAAATGTACCCAATGTTGATGCGTAACTTCCAAGAAAGCATATTTCCCACAGGGCATGGGGAAGGGCTGGGTGTGAGGGAGGGGTGAGGAAAATAAGGGAATTGTGTCTTTAAAAAGGACGAAATAGATTAAATGCTTTGTCTATCTTGTGGCTAATTTTTAATGGATTGTATTGAGGCAATCAGCTTACGTAGAGGGTTCCGTAATGGAATAATTTGTTTATCTCGTTTTTTTCGTGATGCATTTAGCTTGGCGATTAAACAGTACTTTCTTCTTAATCTTTACGTTCTTGGAAGCAAGGTTTACTTTTCCCCAATAACCAACAAATGTTATGTCTAGTGAAAAGCAGGATATTATTCAACATAAGCATATTAGAGCGGGTTGGCCCAAACAGCTTTTCTTTGCTAGAAAGGGTAGATGGATTCTCGTCAAAACACAATCGATGAGACCCCTTTTAAGATCTGACGATAGTTCGACTCAAGAAGTGCAGTCGAGTGACATATGGGCCATTCCATTCCAACTGACCGAGGGATGACGCTCGACCAACTCAGAAAACATTGAACATTTCCAGAGTTAAACGATCTTACATGAAACTCCAAAATCCAAAATATTTAATATTTATCCATGTTGGTACAGGAAATGTGAATATCGAAAGCATCGGTGTTCCCGAGCGACCCCTTCGGTAAATTTCATAACTCTCTTACCATACCAGTATAAATGCATGGCATAGCTGATATGAAATGTATGAAATAGCAGAAACCAATTATTACCATGAACTAAGGGTTTTATGAAACTTGAATCATATATTTTATTCCAAAATGTACTAATTTCTTATAATTTCACCGGCCCATTGTCCGTTGTGGGAGTCAATGTAAGAAAGCAAAATCGCATTGCTAAGAGACCACCTCTGGCTCAGTTTTATGTTTATGTATAATTTGTGCTTTTCCATCCGTGCATGCCGAAAATGAAAGTCGAATATCCTAATTTTCGAGATTTTAACGAAATTTGACTTAATTTTTTTACGATGCTGGGTCTTGATAAAAATATGCGCCCTTTGTGACATGAAAGAAAGTTCCAAGATCTATTCAATGACATGGGTTTCGTTCTGGCACAGTCACGAATCGAAATGTTATGAATTTTCTAATGTTGGTCGGTAGGGCCTTGGCTCAGTTAAATATGTTATCCTTTGAAAAGGAGCTCATCTGTTTAATTTTCATTGGAAATCTTGATAGCATACTCATTATGGTGTTTCTTTTCCGTAAATTAAACTTGCAGTGGACTTATTGCGCCTTTAATTGCATTACAATTGCTTCGTTTAATTTGATTCATTTAAGCATTGGGTTTATCTGATGATACATGGGCTTAAGAGATGAGGCTGACTAAGCCAAAGTTTCATTCACTTTTGCTTATCAAATTTTCCCATGTTGCCAATCTGCAATTAGCAATATTTTGCAATCATTTAACAATTTATTATTTAAAATAGACTGTTTTCCAACTTTCTAATTGTAATAATTTATGAGTTCTTGCATTTCTCCAAGGGACCATTTTACCTTTTCCTTATTCCTTCATTTCCTCATGCGAAAACACTTCAATTTGTCAATTGTTCATCCGTGAAATACATGAAAACATATCAGTGCAAGAATGTGAATACCTATTTTCAAAGGTTTTACCTTTCTTCAACCTCAACCCCCAACCAAAACCTCAACCTCAACCATAAAATCCCCCCTTTCTCTTAGGAATTCAGTAACTTTAGGCCTAGGCCCAACCAACGGAATGTCTTCTGGTCAAGCCTAGGTTTACATTTTTCCCTTCAAAAGAAGGTCAATCCTAGGGCTTCGGACAAATGAAGCATATGAGGATTAATCTCTGGTCTACGAGATACCTTGTCGAGTACGTGTAACGTTAGGCCAATCACATGCCTACTCAGTCTTTCATGGTCCATTTAAGATAACGTGAAACATTAGACCGATTGTAAGTCATCTTTAAGGTTCAGGAACTATTTCAGTGCGGTCTCGGAACATTAGACCTATCCAGAGTTTCTGGAATCGTATCGACTCGTTTTAAGAAGAAAGTGTCATTAGAATGCTTGAAGAACGAGCTAGCTCCATCATGTACATTAAGGAATGTCCGCCTGAGATATCTCCGAATTCCACCAAATCGATCGGCCACTGCAAACCACCACTTCGATCTCACCTCATCCCATGAATTCAACAAGGTAATGTCTCCTCCATTAAAAAGAAAAGATCCAGCCAATGATACTAAGAATGATACATGCATCTGGGATAACTTAGACACGATTTCCGGCAACATTGGAGGAACGGACTGGAGCCATCGCGCTAAGCCTAAATTAAAGGCATCAAATAAAATTTTTAATGACGAAATGATGCCCTGGAAGCAACAAAAATGGGACTTGTCACCTAAAAATCAATGTCTTTCTTTTGGTAAGTATCTTCCCTCCAAAAATTTCACAGGAAAGGCTACCCCGGGGAGGGGGGAAAAATTACTGGAACAAAATTCCCATCTCCCAAAAGGGAGACACTACACCGGGGAGATGAAGCATCAAATTTGCTGGATCGATTCTGTGTTGAGAGAGGAAGAAGTATGATAAATTTCGTTCCTGTTGATGCTCTCAGGGAGGAATACGAGACGGTTGAATTTGTCGCCAGAAGGGGTTGAAGAAAGGCAAAGGGGGCTACCGTGGCCATTTATATCATACCTGTGTCAGTGCACATTAGGATGTTACAGTATTCCCATGTGATGTTAGGGGTGGAAACGAAGCACCATGGTCTATCGCCCCAGAATGGATTCTGGCAGTAGTTGTGGTGAGACCAGGAGTCCCGATTAAGGAACCAACCCTCGAATTCTAGGTTGATGATTGGTGTTCCAGAGGGGTCAGAGCTCGAAAAATTAAGATGTGGGCCGCCTGGGTAGTCATCCAATGTTCCATTGGGGTAGTCTCTCCATTTGAGACATTTCCGTCCTGATTCCCTCACGCTCACTTTTCCAACGTATTCCTTGCCACTTTCCGTCAGACGACATTCAGGATATACAGGGTGGGCCAAAAGTTTTTGCCCCTGTATAAAAATGTGAATATCTCCTGAACGGTTTGGGCTACAGAGTCGAAAAGAAAACTAAAAGAAAGTTCATTTCATCCTCTTTCTGAAAATGTATGGTTTTAGGTTCCTAAATTCATTTTGAGATGAGTCACAGCCGTTTGAAAAAAACATACCGGAGAAAAAAGTTGCCAAAACGAACCTATACCGTGCCGCCCACGGAAATCATCCTCAGCAGCTGGCTTCAAGGTCGCTCGCGCCGTCGTTTTCTTCCTTCCTAAATGCTCCCTACCTTCTTTCCCTTCTTCATAATGTGAAGGATGAAAATTTGAAGACTTTGATGCTTGATTTGGATAACCGACCAGCAGAAGATCGTGACAAAAGTTAAACGGCCTCCGGTGGTTTACGACGCGCGTTGTGCTGAGTGCTCGTCTTTGCAGTGTTAATTTTTTTTCATTTACCTCTTTTTAACACTTATTAACACTAGATATAACGCACAGTCGTTTTTTTCCATTTTCGATCGGGATATTCACGCAAGATCAAGGTAAATCCTTTTTCTTTAGGAAGCGACTGGATTAAAACTTTATCACTCTCAGTTAGAACACGGTTTGTACCTATTTTCACTGTATGGGCTTTTGAATAAGAGGTAAAAAAAGTGTCTGACCACTAATGCGCCTTCTTTGACCATGTTTCCCCGCGAAAAATGTTCCTTTGTCTAGGACTCGGACCCCAAATACAAGTAAAAAAAGACGCAAAAGTGGTTTAGAAACAATGATGGGGACTTGATTTCATATACTGGATATTAATGATTTTCTAACAATTCCCTATCAAATACACTAAATTTTCACCCTCAAAGTCCTATTTATCGTGAGAAAATGATATTTCAAAGTGTATCTTTTCTTGTTACACCCCCTGTAGACCTTTCCTCCCTTCATCGCAAAATCTCTAGAAATTTCCAGAGACTTGCTTCTAGAATTTTAGCTCATGACTTTTGCACCTTAATGTATATATTCTACTACCATGAATATATATTGAAATTCAATCCCATACTATAAGAAAATCTATAGGTAAAAACTGCATGGTCGCTATGAAAATTTCAAGTTGTCATTCTAAACAATGCTGGCGTTACTTTTCGGCTAGCTTCATAAGGAAAAAAAAGATTCGCATCGGGCGATGTTAGGAAGGGTAGCGCTCGGAAACACATTGACGTCTCTCTAATATCAAATCATTCGACATTCGTCTTGAACCGTAGGAATACAAACCTTGTTTTTGTAGTTATGTTTTCCCAATCGACTCCGCATCTAGGAAACTACAACGTCTTTTTTCTCATTTTTATTCCGACACAAAACTTGCCTACCTCCGAACAGCATTAGGCGTACGCTCTGCATTGATTTCAATAGATCCAACACTTTAAACACACCTATCAATATCTGGGCTTCAAGCATTGGATCTCATCAGATGACGTACGTGCGAAAGAATCCTGTTTACACTATGTTCTCCTAATTTCCCTCGAAGTGGCCTAGAGAATACAATTCAAGACATGAATTCGGATCTCAAAGAAGTGGTCATGAATTTTATGATGATATGCTCTCACATTGTACTGCTTCCTTCCGGAAAGAGATGCACCAGGAATCCGGATTCAAAGGGGCACATTCAGCCGTGTGAAAAAGAGCTCCATCCGAGAATCATTTTGGATGTTCGCAACGGAACTTGACTATCCCCCCTGCTGGAGCAGGGTACTTTCCTTTCCATCCCTCGAAGGACACCTTCGCATTTTCGATCGTCGGATACTCTCTCAGACACAACTCTGTATTTAGGATTTCGTGGTCTAGATTACGTTTACAAATCTATTGAAATAAAAGTAAGAAAATTTCGATACACACTGAACGTAGGACCAATATCCATTCGCACCCATGAGTCTGCTCATCCTGTTGAGAATCAATTGGCATGAACGATCGGTCTCCCGATAGTTGAAGGCGTAGCATGGAATCGGTTTCTGCATCGCGCAATTAATGGTGCACATCCCGAGGGACAGTTCCTGAGATTCTGAGGACACATTCTCGTATCTCTGCCCAGGATGCACACCGAGATATGGGATCAATTCGACGGAGGCTACGCCTCGTGATGAGAGTAAGAACACAAGGAAAATCCTGAGTATGTCCTCCAGGGATCGACGAGGTTCCATTCTTAAATATTATTCTTCCGGGACAAGGGTGAGAGTGAGCGGGTCGACAGTAGAACCTTCAGATGAACTGCATTGACGTCAAGGCCCACCTTGGTGGCCTAGAAACATCGATCTGACTTTTGTATATGCTGTTCTGGATGAAACTCAGAGGATGTTGATTAATGAGGTGCTTTGCAATCAATATAGCTTGCATATTGTGTGCTGCCTGGAGACGGCCCTGGATTTATTCGCCCCAAGCCTGGCTTCGGAGCAGAACAGCAACATGTTTCTCATGTTATTCCTCCAAGTTTTCCGTTCTATTAATGCAAAACGGCATTGAAAAGGAAGTGGTGGAATTTGTGAAATAATAGAATCCATTATTTGAAATACAAGTTATGAGCCTTTTCGTTTTGTACAAATAATTCATATTTATGCAAGTTGAAATTCATAAAATTAATGAATCAATGTTTAATTTCGATACTAAATCAGAAGACAGATCCAATAATCCCAGACAAAATAATCGAATGTGAACGGACGAAGATTCATTTCTATTGCATTGTTGTTTCAATGTATCTCTTTCCTTCAAATTATGAAATGCTCGCCCCCGTCCCACCCTCGAAAAGTAACGCTTCATTTCGCATTATTTAATATGCAAAAAAAGGGTCACATGGAAGTAACCTATTATATAGGCAGGCAGCACCGTGCATCTTGAGTCGCATAATTTTGTTATGGAATTTCAAAGCCTCGGGCATAACCAACCGATCCGAAAATCCGTTCTATTTGCTGCTTTCTGCCCCACAGACGCAACCGTCTTTGAATACTGTTTTTAATGAGAAAATGTATTTATTTCCTGGGACACTCACCAAATAAATGTATTTCATGAGTGAGCGTGCCGCTCCATTCAAGTAATATAGTCGTGCACAAAATTTCACTTTCCTTATTATGTTTATTTTAAAAAGAGATAATGTTGAGCACACTTGGTATTCCATCTTTTAAAAAAATTTTAAGCTCATGCGACCCTTTGTAAAAAAAAAGCAAAATAAACGTTGCCTCTGGAACTTTCCTTTTGCAAGGGCCATTACAGAAGGTGTCAGTTTAAACCCTATGTAAATGACATGGTTCCACAGAGAACCATCACTTACTGCAGAACTTAGTTTATGGTGGCTTAGGGAACTTTCTCTCTAGAAAGAATCCTCTAGAAATTGTTGACTTTAGGCATTGCCTACATAATAGGTGGGTGCAATGGCTAGTTCGCGGAGAATGCTGAATTCAAATAAATAACAGGAAGAAATGGAAATTGTGATGCTTTCAAATAAAACCAAGGGGAAGTGCATACGCTGAAATCTTGGAAGAGGTATGCATATTCCTTCAGAATGGCATATTGTTACGCAGAGGGGCAGGAGACGGACGACGGAAGGCTTAAGAGGCCGAAAGAAAGCCAAGCAACGGCCGGGAATTGAACCCGGGCCTCCCGATTGCCGGTCAGGTGGGCTAATATTGCACTACCGAACCCGGGATATTCACCCGTTCCCACCCGTCACCATTAGCAACCCTCGATGCCATCCTCATCCGTCACACTATTAAGGGAAGGGAGGCATGTTAGCAGAAGGTGGGTGCCAAGGCTGTTGAGAGGGAGGGGGACCTTTAGATGAACTACATTGACATCATGGCCGACCTATTTGGCCTAGTAACATTTCCTACTTTTTTTTCATAATACTGTTCTGTAGAAAACTCTGAGAATGTTGATTCATGATCTTTCCTCCCAATCAATGCAAGTATAGCTTGAATGTTACATATTGCCTGGAAACAGCCATGGATTAATTTCGCCCTATGCCTGCCGTCTGAGTAGGACCACATCATACCTGACTCATCTCATCACACCCCTTTAGGCCTCCTAATCACATTGTGTCGTGAAAAAGGTGGTGTTTTTCAGAATACTGGGCTCCATAATTGGAATGAGGAGAGAAAGCGTTTTCAACGCAAAATAATTTGCATGGATGTCAAAGGAATTTCAGAATTTTACTAATTAAAATTGATTTTCAATATTGATTCGAATCATGCAATTCGAAGTTATATCAACAAATGTAAAAAGAACCATATCACTCTCGATTGCATTTATGCTTTAATATATCTTTTTTCTTCAAATTTGAAATGTAACCCACCCCCTCCCCCCAAAATAAAATGATCATAGGCTTTTTCGTATAAGATATGAAAAAAGCCACAAGGATGTAAGCATTTGTGGAGGCACCGCCTTGGATATTGACTGGCATAAACAACTGATCATTAAAAGCGTTTCAAATTGAAGCTCTCTATCTCGCAGATACTGTCTGAGCCTCAAGTCCGAAGGTGCGCGTCGCTTCGCTTGGAAAGGGTAGTAGCTTGGAATTTTTAGTCAGGATGTGGAGTATACGAATTTAGCACTATCGCAATTTTCCATGAAAGCTGGATGCCTAAGAATTGAGTATAACTCAAAACCTTGGTTTGTGACGTTCTTTGCCTGATTGAGGTGGAGCATCAAGTATTGATAGTTTACATTTCTGATAGTCGTCAGTAAGGCGTCTCTAATTGTGAGGAGGAGGAAATGGAGGAAATTAGTTCTCAGGAATTGTTTTTCAGTTCTCCTGGCAATGAAGTATGGGAGGCGTTTGCTTGCGTTCTTTTCGGCAGTGAGTAACGATCATAGTCCTTTCTCTGTTGAAGTAATCGATTCCTCCGTCGCACTTTCCTCGAATGATGGACTTGAAGAATTGAACAAGGAAGTACAATCTCGTGGAGAGTTATTCTAGATTTATCCTGGTACCTCCAGCCAGAGTTAATCCACCTCCACTGTCCTCTTCCTCGACATTCTATCACTTCTACAATGCCTAGAGCCTCTGAAACTGGGGTTCCCATGCGTAATAAACTCACGTGAACAGTACACTCCATGAACGAGTGGCGATGATGGTGTTCGTCGAATTTCATGTAAAAAAAAAAACATTTCTTATTTGAATGTTTGCTGTACATTTAACCCTATGTCCCCTTTGATTGTACCTAGGTATATGACAAAGGCTTTTAAAAAAATAAAACAATGGGCAATGTGAGATTTTTCTGTCCTGGAAAGTACTTTTAGCGGCAAGTAAAGAGATAAGCGTATCATCCCACTTTCACTTTGACCCAGATGATTTCTAAGCTGCTATTGGTAGCAGCCGTTCTTTCTTTACACGTCCCACGTATAAAACCGTTGGAGTCTCCTTTCATGCCACTAAAGGAAGAATAACTTCTTCGCTGGGGTTAGATCTTCGCCCTTATATTTATCGGGATCCCGACCCCTTAATTTATCGGAAAACCGTTCTCGCATTGATATACAATTTTTTCTATCGATCTCGACCCTGTTCACTTCGTCCGTAAAATCCATCCCTATCACTTTTCATGTAAGCCAACGAGTGAAAAATAGAGATATGGAAACGGGTTGGTAACGACACAACAGGCCGAATCCTTGCGATCCAAGGATTAAGCCTTACTGTTCTATGCCATCCAGATGGAATCCCGCCCCTTTCACCCACTGGTGTTATTCTACTTCGCGTGGAGGAAAACGGGATACCAAGTGTTGTACGTTATGTGCGAACACCCATTAGGAGAGGGGGGACGTGCGCAAGGCGTATAATGACACACTCTCTCCCATTCTCAAGTTAAGAATCCAACCTTTAACTCCTTAGCATCCTTAGCATCCATTCTCAGAATGGATGCAAAGTCGCGAAGACCGGAGAGATATTACGAGCTCGACAGCATGAGACGGGCACCCGAAGGCACTTTTTGCACCTGTTGGAGCGATGTCCACCAGAAAGAAAATCCACCTTGGAAGGAAACTCCTCTTGATTCGAAATACTGTCAATTTGCGCGAATTTATGAGTGAATTTCCACCCCGGAGGATGGGGGATGTCCACCTGGTTCTAAATCCAAATTATTTGACCAGGTGGATAGGGGGTGGGCGTTTTGTAAGGCTATTTGTCTGGTACCGTCCTTTACGTTTTCAGAGATTTATATAAAGTGAATATTATGTCTACCCTAGATAGAAATTAAATTCATTAAGCACTAAGCGATGCAGGGTGAATTTTTACCTTGTGATCGTCGAACTAAAAGCCATATGACGTCACTATGAATATATTCTCAAATACCTCTATTTTAAAGGTGGGAGAATCGTGAAACAGATTCATCGAGAACCATTGATCTAGAACAGGCATGCCCAAAGTGCGACCCACGAAGGGCTTCTGTGCGGCCCGGGAGGAGTTTTGCAGAAAACAATTATAATATGTTTATGATGTTAGGGAATGTAAGATTTCATGTGCAGCAGAATAAACGCAATACAGTCTGACTAGGATTAAATTCATTCGCGGGTGAATACGGGCTATTCCCGGCCAAAATTTTCGGTTATGGAATCCTCCTGTCTGACACTTTTATTATGGATAACCATTGCAATTTGCGAACAAAAAATAGCAGTGATGAAAGAGTGCAACATGAAGCGTCAGTATGAGACGAATCACAAAACTTTTGATCAATTTGTGGGCGATCTAAGAAAGCCAAAATCTGAAAATTTGCGCAAGGGACTGCTAGCTCAGCAATCGATATTCAAGAAAGTGACACAAACTGAAGAAGCAGCTTTCCATGCTAGTTATGTTGTGGCCCACGAAACCGCAAGGCGGGGGAAACCATTCCGTGATGTTGAATGCATCAAAGATTACATGTCGAAGGTGGCAGAGATTGTTTGTCCAGAAAAAGTGACATTTCATGATGTGAGCTTGCCTCAAATGACAATATCGCGTAGAGTAGAGGAGATAGGCAACGACCTTCACAATCCATTACGTGACAATGCAGACACATCTGTGGCATATTCATTGGCTTTGGACAAGAGCACTGACATTGGTGACAGAGCGCAGCTCCTTATCTTCCTTCGTGGCATCACAGAATACTTCAAGCTTATAGAAGAATTACTTGCACTCGTGAGCCTGAAGGACTGCACGAGAAGCTGTGACTTGTTTAACGCAGTTTGCGGTGGAATGGATGAAAACGGCCAGCAATGGTCATCTCTAGTTGGCGTTACAACTGACGG
>CAJPEV010001596.1:46181-58861 GCA_905338385.1 Darwinula stevensoni
AGCCATTTGGCCATATTCCCATCTAGTGTCATGCGACGCACATGAGATAGGGGTCAGGCCTGGTAGACCCTTACAATTTCCATATAAGTTCAATCATTACGAGAGATTGAACAAAAATATATGCAATGATAGGCTGAAAGAATAAAAGGAACGCGAATTCTGGCTTCCGTGTTACATTTGCAGAGTTCCTGACTTGAATTGGCAGCTAGATGGCTTATGGGACAGGTTATACTGGCGTCCGCTCACCTCTGTCACTGACACCCCACATGAGTACACGTCAGACAAATATGCAGCACTTTAGGGCCCAATTCCTTAATTGAATCTGCAAAATTTAATTGAATCTTGTTAAAAATGATAGGAAAGGAGCCTTAGGGATCTGAAGGAATTGTAAGATCCTCATCAGGTGCACGGTCCTGCTCAAACCTTCATCGTAGAGAGATCTTTTTCGGAAATCCCACTAGATCCAAAATAAGCTAGAATAAAATGAAAGAGTGTAGCTAAAAGGTTGTTAATTGGAAGAAGAAGTGGCGCTCTTTGGCGTCAAATTATTGAGTCTAAATACGGAAAAGAAATGAACTTATCCTTACAAAACGTCCACGTCCCATTTGGATTTGGAACCAGGTGGATGCCCCCCTAGGCACTTTTTCCAACTGTTGGAGCGATGTCCACCCGAGAGAAAATCCACCTTGGAATGAAACTCCTCTTCACTCGAAATATGCAAATTTTATGTGCGAATGAAATATGCAATATTTCACACATATTTATGAAATATGCGCGAATTGATGAGTGAATTTCCACCCGGAGGATGGGGGACGCCCACCTGGTTCTAAATCCAAATTGTTTGACCAGGTGGATGCAAGGCTATTTGTCTGGTACCGTCCTTTACGTTTTCATAGATTTATATAAAGTGAATATTGTGTCTACCCTAGATAGAAATTAAATTCATTAAGCACTAAGCGATGCAGGGTGAATTTTTACCGAGTGATCGTTGAACTAAAAGCCATATGACGTGACTATGAATATATTCTCACATACCTCTATTTTAAAGGTGGGAGAATCGTTAAACAGATGCATCGAGAACCATTGATCTAGAACAGGCGTGCCCAAAGTGCTGCCTACGAAGGGCTTCTGTGCGGCCCGGGAGGAGTTTTGCAGAAAACAATTATAATATGTTTGTGATGTTAGGGAATGTATGATTTTACGTGCAGCGGAATACACGAAATACTAGTCTGACTAGGATAAAATTCATTCGCGGGTGAATACGGGCTATTCCCAGCCAAAATTTTCGGTTATGGAATCCTCCTGACTGACTCTTTCATTATGGATAACCATTGTAATTTGCAAACAAAAAATAGCAGTGATGAAAGAGTGCAGCATGAAGCGTCAGTATGAGACGAATCACAAAACTTTTGATCAATTTGTGGGCGATCTAAGAAAGCCAAAATCTGAAAATTTGCGCAAAGGACTGCTAGCTCAGCAAGCGGTCTTCAAGAAAGTGACACAAACTCAAGAAGCTGCTGTCCATGCTAGTTATGTTGTGGCCCACGAAACCGCAAGGCGGGGGAAACCATTCCGTGATGTTGAATGCATCAAAGATTACATGTCGAAGGTGGCAGAGATTGTTTGTCCAGAAAAAGTGACATTTCATGATGTGAGCTTGCCTCAAATGACAATATCGCGTAGAGTAGAGGAGATAGGCAACGACCTTCACAATCCATTACGTGACAATGCAGACACATCTGTGGCATATTCATTGGCTTTGGACAAGAGCACTGACATTGGTGACAGAGCGCAGCTCCTTATCTTCCTTCGTGGCATCACAGAATACTTCAAGCTTATAGAAGAATTACTTGCACTCGTGAGCCTGAAGGACTGCACGAGAAGCTGTGACTTGTTTAACGCAGTTTGCGGTGGAATGGATGAAAACGGCCAGCAATGGTCATCTCTAGTTGGCGTTACAACTGACGGTGCACCATCCATGACAGGAGCAAACTCAGGTGTTGTTGCCCTCTTGAAAGTAAAGGTGAATGAAATGAGTGGATCTGAGATCATCCGTTATCCCTGTATTATCCACCAAGAAGCTCTTATAGCTCGTGTCTTCAGGTTAGATAACGTCATGGACATTGTGGTCAAATATGTGAACTTCATTAAGTCCAATGGATTGAACCTTCTCCAGTTCAAGATCTTCCTTGAAGAATGCGAAGCCGAACATGGTGATTGTAGTTTTTTTGCGGCAGTTCGATGGCTCAGAAGAGGTGCAACCTTGAAACGCTTCTTTACTCTTCGCAAAGAAATCAAGGAATTCCTGTCACAGAAAGGACGTGACTTCACGGAAATAGTGGACATCGAGTGAATATGTAACTTAGCAGTCTTAGTTGACATCATGGGTCATTTTAATGAATTGAATTTGAGCTCTAGGGATAAGGGAAATTCGTGTCAACACCGTTTGACTCTGTGAAAGCCTCTGAAATAAAACTGAAACTGCTTCGGAAAAAATTAAGAGAAGGCAATGTAATTGCGAAAAGACTTTCTCAATCATGAACATCAACAAATCAAAATGGGGGACAAGACTCACGGATGAACAACTTCACTCAGTGCTGCGAATCTCAACTAGCAACTACGAGCCATGGTATCGGGATGATTGCTGGAAAATCCTAGTTACATACGTCCCACAGTAAAAATTAGGTAAGCGAATATTATTATATTCCTGCATTATAATATATATTGTTATAATGCAGGAAGGCAAGTTTTCTATTTTGCGGCTCGCGAACCCGTATCCGAACGGCTATGCGGCCCTCATGACCCAAAACTTTGGGCAACCCTGATCTAGAAGAGCGAAATTTTGCACGCTTCTTCCTTTTCCCTCCTGACGGAAACGGAGAGTCATGGAAAGCGCAAACTTGGCCAAGGGGTACGTATTACAGTCTGCATTAAAAATTTAAAAAACTTACTTCCACGATAAATCACTAGGGGCATCTTCCGTCTGTTTCGAGCATTCCTCGTCCCTTTCCGTACGAGAATTGTAAATGGCATTTCCGAGGATGTCATCGTAATATGTAAATCATTTTTATGATATTGCACTTTCCATATTGACACCTTGACGAAGCTGCTCCACTTGTTCGTTTCTGACCCGAATGGTAGAGGATTCCCATTTTCCCCTTATCCCCATCATGAAAGCAGGATAACGCTTCTGGAAACAGAGTTTGAATTCCTTAGGAGAAAATTGATTTCGTGTGTATTTTCTTATGGAACACTAGGGGAACGAAGAGCACGACATCCCCTTTGCCACGTTCGGTGAAGAACTGCTGTGAAACGATGCACGCCCTGCTTCACAAAAATCATCTACATTTCTTGGGTGCCGACGGCTCACATCCTGTGGCTAAGGATAGACGCAATAAAAAAGTAAGACTAACTCGTTCGGTCCTTGCGCTCCCTTATTAAGAAGAGACAGGCATGCGAATGAGTTGTGACCTTTTGTGATAGTGAGAATGATATACTGAACAATCGCGGGGGTTAATAATACTGTACATGTAGGCCTTCCGAGATCAGGCAGCACCATAGTCGCAGGAATAAATGATGGAGAGGTTAGTAATAATGAAAGTCGAATCTTCAACAGTATTTCGACTAGAACGGAAATTTCCTGCAGGATTCTCTGATTCCTGGACGGAAACTTAGCAATAACTGCAATACATCCTTGTATGCGGTTGTCAAGGAAAATCAGCAGAATGGCTGGGAAATACTAGTACTTCCACGTGCGGACATGGGAGGACAAGGAAGGTCGCATTAGTTCGACCTGTCTCTCCATCCAGGTCGTTTACTTTTGAATCTTCTGTCATCACTTTGGAAGATTACTATCAACCAGAACCAGCGCNAAGAATTACTTGCACTCGTGAGCCTGAAGGACTGCACGAGAAGCTGTGACTTGTTTAACGCAGTTTGCGGTGGAATGGATGAAAACGGCCAGCAATGGTCATCTCTAGTTGGCGTTACAACTGACGGAGCACCATCCATGACAAGAGCAAACTCAGGTGTTGTTGCCCTCTTGAAAGTAAAGGTGAATGAAATGAGTGGATCTGAGATCATCCGTTATCCCTGCATTATCCACCAAGAAGCTCTTAAAGCTCGTGTCCTCAGGTTAAATTTCGTCATGGACATTGTGGTCAAATATATGAACTTCATTAAGCCCAATGGATTGAACCTTCGCCAGTTCAAGACCTTCCTTGAAGAATGCGAAGCCGAACATGGTGATTGTAATTTTTTTGCGGCAGTTCGATGGCTCATTAAATTAAAACTTTAAAAAGCAGCACATTAAAATTAAAAATTAAAGAGACATATGTGATCAAAGTCGGCAGGATGTTTTTGGGACATGCTCAAGGGAGTATTCGTGAATATGGATTGGAGCAGTCAGGTAATCCATCCCAGTGGACTGAACGAGCCGCCTGTTACTGCCTTTTGCTTTAATGTCTGAAGCTTCACTTGCGTTGAATCACGAGTTGACGAGAAACTGGAGGAAGTCGTTCAAGTCGGCTGGAGATTCAATATTTTTTTACTATGGATTCACACGAAAAAAGGAGAGGTGGGCATCGCTAATGATGAAAATAACAGTGAGAAATGAAAACGCTTCCGCAAATCAGTGTCTATCCGAGAAACATGGTTTTATGAATTTCTTGACCTAGAAGAAATTCGGTGAAGAAATTCGCCGACCAAGAAATTCCACCGCCCATCCTCATCGATTGGGTTTCTTTTATTCTTCGAATTGAAATTTTAAGTGAAGCGAATACAGGGGATTAATGGCATCATCAAAGACCCGCGGTTCATTGATGCACCGAACTTCGGCGATTCCTTCTAGACAGAATGAAATGAGACCTCCCGTTTCGATTAGGATGAACCAAGAATGAAGAAAGGAAGATGAGGATTCCATTCGGGAACAGAATCTTTGAATGCCTGAGTTTTTTGAGGTCTCCACGCGACGCGGATCGGCTTGACTGGATCGATCCGAACCACTGATCGACCGAAGAACTCGAGTGGATCGGCGGCGTAAAGTTAGCACCTTCGTAGGCCCAGCAATATGAGAAAAAGCATGCCTGGAACTCTCGAGAAATCGGAAACTCGCCCCATGAATGAAGTTCAGACTTTACGTTATGAAGCCTATGGAACTCCCAGCTGAATTATTAGGCCTCCAGTACCATGACTGCCCTTCATCATGTTCACGACGGCAAGAATACTGGGAAGGGAAATTATTAAAATCCAATTGTAGTGAATGGAAAAGGAAAAATAATCATGCTATTTACTGTCGTGTGACTCCAGCCCCAATATGGCAGTCACTTGTAGGCCATCTCTTGAGGCAGGGAAGGCCTCTCCAAGGACATCTAAATACAAATATGAGTTCTGTAGCTCCCTATTTTGAAATGCTTATAACTCTTTTACTTTTTTTAACGAATTGGGATGAAACAGACAGGCCGAACGAGATGTGTGTGTGCGTGTGTGCGTGTGCGTGTGTGTGTGTGTGTGTGTGTGTGTGCGCGCGCACAAATGAAATTTGCAAATCTACCTCACGAAAGGGAGGGGAAGCAACTTTCACGGAAAATCGCAGTTTCACTCTCGTCTCGCCATCTTTTGGATGAACATGGAGACGAGAGTTGCCTTGTTAATATCAAGGGAGCGCTGGCATCGCTCCTTGCATTGCCTAGCGCCTGCTGCCCGGAATACAGGGATTTTAAGCGTCCATATAGAGCGCGAAAGTTCACCAAAGGTTGTATTGTTTTCCCGTATCGCATTCGCATTGGTAGATGACAAAAATATAATCGATCGATTATATAATCGACTGTGATCGATTGACGTGCTGAGGTGTCATGTTAAATGAATGGTTAAATTAGTTTAGACGAATGACTTCAGCGGGCTCAGTGTTGCATTGCTGTATTCGCTTCGGGATTTTACTGAATTATTTTTCTTAACCTTCGATGACACAATGCTCCATTCACAGGGTCGAGTGCCAAGGATAATCACAGGTCAAACGAGACCTGCAGACTTCATACATATGACCGTGTCCAAATAGCACGAGAAAATCCATGAAAATTGTGTTCCATTTTGGCACCATTTGTGCTTTTAGTTAAGGGGTCATTTCATCCCAAAACATGCGACATTTGAAAGACATTGGTTAAACGTTATATATATTTTTTCTTCAAGCATATCTGTGGCAAACATCAGACGAAGAATTAAAATGTATGTATGCGCAACCGACGCTAGATGACGCCAAATTAGTCGTACGTAGCGGGTTTATTCCTGATTCAGTTGAAATAGTCCCAAATCCCTTCCACAAGCTAGTCAATCTTTCCCTCATAAACCAGAGGGTGAAATATTCAACAAATTGGTCTTAAGTGATAACCCAGTCAAAGGAGTTGTCAGAATACTCTGGCTCGATATATACTGTAGAAGGGAGATGGTTAATTTGGAATGTCACGTAATGTGGGAGGAGAGTGAGTCAGAAAAGATAAAACGATTCCAATCGATCCTGTGAGCAGGGGATTCAGAGCTGGGAGTGACTTGCTACTTGACAATAACTGCGGATATGGTTATGCTTTACCTAAAATGATAATTACCACACGCTTCTCCAGCAGACTATTCCATAAAAGCGAAGATTCAACCGGGCAATTTTGCACCATAAACTTCTCCGACCCCTTGCCACGGGGAACAGGGTTCGACTTGGACTGGATACGATGTAAGTGGAGAAAAAAAGTATCCAACATGTGTTTTTATTTATTTAGAAAAACGTGGACTGGGACAGATTTGCACAGACATGGACAAATGCCACAAGCAGCAAGACAGAGTAGAAAAAAGGGAATTCTAATTGAACATCCCTGACGTCATTGCCCCACCTTCCCACGCTTCCTGTCATAATGTATCCTGTTTTCACGGGCCTGGGGAAGGTGGTGGCATCTTCGATGCCGCTCCTGCCACAGGCCCACCATCGCAGCACATCGGGCCGCCATGGTCAATGTGGCGGGTGCCATTGATGTGCACCAAGCCCCTACCTCTCTCACAATCGAGCACAGAGTGGCCCATGCTTCAGCCCAAGGGAGAGCAGGATGTACCCGAAAGCAGCCTGTTGAACTGTCGGCCTGGGAGAGTACCAGCTGCCGTCGGCCGGATTCGAACCTGGACCTCCCGCGTGCCCCAGGTGAGGCACGGTGACGCGGTTCATATCCAGTATATTAATTGCGTATTGGATGAAGTCTGCAGAAGAACGTACATAGAACATTTTTCTTTTCTTTGAAATATCCGAATTTCGTCCTATATGAGTTCACATAGTTCAAGGAACGCATGAATGGAACTGTTTTTGATCACTGTAAATGTCGGATATTTAGGCAGTCAACACATCGTTCCCATGGCCTTTCATGGAACGCTAGCAATACCTTAAATGAAATGTCGATTAAAAACGTTCGGGTGCTACACAGGGGGTTGTCTCGGAGATCGTGTTGACTCCTTCCACGACAACAGAGCATTTCGTTTTCTCCGGTTTGCAGCAGGTTTACCTGCCACTATTTAAAGGCAAATCGGCTGGAATCCATCCGTTTGTAACATGTGCAATCCCGCCGGTCATGAGACACCATCTTCTAACGTGCATACTTCTCGAAAAAAGCCCGACAAAATAAGAGCCAATGATGAGATTTGGTACACAAGCTCATTGAGCTTGGGTATCAAATTTCAACCAACCAACCAAGTGATGCATGCATCAGCGTCATGCGTGAAATTGATACATACTTGAAACTGCCATGCCGACTGCCGTGTCCCTGTAGGCTGGAGACAGTGACTTGTTATCCCAAATAATGTTTCAATAAGCTTGGAAATGTCAAATTTGAAGCTCGGCCACTAAAAGCGAAACGTGAAATGTGAAATAGCGTGGTCGCAAGGAAAAATCAGCAATAACATGTCCAACTGAAAAGTGTGAGATGGTAGGCGTCAAAAGAAATTGAAAATTTTTACATTTTCGATTTACACTTCCTTAGTTCTTCCATTCGCCTTTACTACGCCTTGTCGCCCTCACGCTGTATTTTGTTTTGGCTGGGCAGAAAGCACAACCTCCTGCATATCCAGAATGTCGTCTAACACAGGAAGTGAGCGCAACGGATTCGGGGAGGAAGTGTCTCCATTGGAGATCCTATCCCTATGGAAGACCAGATGACTTCGGGGACATCCCATTAGAGGACGAGGAGCCGCGTAACTTCTCGGACTCCGATCCCTCCGTAGCTCCGAGAATCGACTCAGTGTATGAGGTCCACTTCTTTACTATTGCTGGAATCCATCTGGAAAGGAGAGACCATGTTGCTTCGTTTCCGACCCTGGAATCCAATGCGAATACTGCAACATCCCAATGTGCACTGACACAAGTAAAGTATTTTACGTACTTTCATGGATTGAGGGGGATAGAGCAATTTAGGGGGAAAAATTGTTCCCCAAGAGGAGCCAAGGAGAACGACGTATTCCTCTTCGAATCATCGTTGTACTCTCAAATTAATTTAAGCTTTCCCAAAGCCAGGAGACTTGCATTCAACACCATTGCGGTAAAACCGCAATGAATATTCCGGCGCGGACTTCATCTCACCCGATATTCCAAAAAGGACGTAACTCTTTTGCAATCCATTATTTGGGAGGAAACTTAGGTACAACTCAGAATGATAATGAAATTTGAGTTTTACCCGAGAGGAAGAAAGGGCCGGAAAGGAACAATAAAGTGTTCTTTTTACTTCGTGTCAAGTGTCTCGAGAGGACACGAATTGTCGCCAAGCCTTAGAGCTTCTACGTCCAGAGAGACCTCATTTCCGGATCCGAAGATACAGACGAACCCAAGAAGAGTATCCCAGATGGAGCCAATTTGTCATGTTTAACGGTTAATGGTCCAGTCAGTGGACAATCGAGGCTCTATATTCGTCCCGCTGAGGTTCGGTCTGCTGCTGTTGCTAGTTTGGGATTAGGTAGAAGATGGATGGACCCTGACAAATGAATCTTTGCACGACCAACTCTCAATTGCTTCTTAGTGCGATCTTCGGTTTTGTCTTGCCTTTATACTTCTACCTATCTTGTTTCCAGCCCCTACGGAGTGCAAGGTGTCACCCCAAGGGGCGGCGAATACATGGGAACAGCTAAAGGGACGATCTCAGGCCGACCATGCTTGCCTTGGAGACACTTGGAAGGCGATGCGAGTCATGACATTTGCCGAAATGTGAAAGCAAGGGCCGGTCCTTGCTGTTGGATCAAAGATAAAGGCTCTCTTTCTCGTGGGCCTTCTGCGGCATCCCATTCTCCGATCAGCGACATGAAGTGGGAAAAAAAAATACAGGACATGCATGTACCCTGATTTGGCTTTTTCATCTTTCATTTAAGATTTTCAGGACGGAAAATTTACCGAAATTCAAGTTCATCGTGACTAGTGACGAGAGCTGGTTTTACAAGATGGACCCTGAAACCAAGCAACAAACCATGGTTTGGTCAAAAAAAGGTTCGGCGCCTCCTGTGAAAGGCCGTCGTGTCAAATCCGCCTTCAAAGTGATGTTCTACGTTTTCCTTTCCCATGACGGCGTTGTTGCCGCCATTCCGTTCGACAAAGGGCAGAGAATGACACCTTATTACATTGAGAGCTGCTTGTCCCAAGTCTTCAAAAAACTCGGCAGAGGACGTTCCAAAGCAAAGCATCAGGAGTTATTTCTCCACCACGACAACGCCCCCCGCTCACAGGCCACCACGGCGCTTCTCTTCCTTGGCTCCTCAGGGATCAGCCTTATTGCAGCTCCACCCTACTCACGAGATTTAGCCTTGTGCAACTTTTCGTTTTTCCCCAAAATCAAGGAACCCTTGCAGGGAAGAGTATTGGACACCCGAAATGACGTCATTGAAGCTTTAAACAATTACCTGAGCTCAATAAATAAGATTTTGTTGAGTGCTACCTTCAGCTACTTCAGCATCCCAAGTCACATGGAAAACCAATGTTGCAATGCTGCTGTTGAACATTGAATCAATGTTGATATATGCTATTGATACAACGTTGCTCCAATTGTTGATGAAAAGGAAAATGATATTTCAGCATAGAATCAATGTTGACACCAATGTGGTTTCAAAGCTTGCTGCATTGACGCCATGACGATGAATCAACGTTGATTCACCGCGAGTGTGCTGCTTGGGATCCCACATAAACAGACATATTTGAACTCAACATTAAATTTGAAGTTAATTCTGTGGGAATTGCTGTCGCATCCGTTGGAAAGAAATTTATTCATGAATGGACTCATTCAAATAGGGCAGAGATTTAAAGGTCGTGCACAACGCTACTTTTAGTTTTCCTACTAGATGCTGCTGTGAAACAATGAAAACCCTATGTATATGGAAAATGGCATTATTCGCATAATTAAAACCGTTATGGATTTACATAGTGAATAAGGAAACTTATTTTGTATGCGCCGATGCAATAGGTAGGGAGAAATGGGAATGCGGCTCACATTATGAAATGGAAAATATTCATGGGATAAACATTGTGACGCCGCTGGACAATATACTCACTCAATGGTCCGTCTCGAAACATGATCGAGAGAAAAATGCAAAACAACCGGGAGGAAATGATGCAATGAGATTTTCTCGAGCATGCATGCAATAAATAAAGAGATGCAAATGGAAATATATAATGCAGTGTTCCAAGTCACCCAAAAAATGACTCTTCCACTCTCAATACACATTGCGCAATCCCGAAAATAAAAAATCACTCAACTCCAATGGGCGATTAGAAATCACTATCAGCCAATAACAATTTTGGTTTGAGACAGTTTGGATGAATTTGTATTCCCTGATTTTCCCAATAAAATTGCTTTTATCTAAAAAGGAGCATTAAATGAAACTAGCGGCCTGCGGCCGCTATTCTGGCCGTCTAATGGGCGGAAACGTGAAAATGTTTACATAAAGATATAAAGCAGTTCGGCTCAAACCCAAAATTAAACATTTCCAAACAATCCTTGAGAAATTGAGAAGAAAGTGTTTCCGCCCAAATAATTTTGATATAATTGAGAGGACACCTGCTGAAACAAAATTAAGAAAGTCTCTCCTCTCCTATGTAATGAATTGAACACCCCTGCGCACGGCATTTCTATGTGCGTCAAACTGAGTGACAGTGTTCATTGGTGCGGTAGCGTTTTGATCAGGTGGAATACCAATAATACAATGGTCCCTCTGCTCATCGCATTTCTCATTCGGAATTCAACCGTATCAGAATCATACACGTACAGTTGACAGTACGCAGGGAGATTTTGTTCCTGAACACCATCATCACGATACTCGAGCTCGTTGCCACTATCATCATTATGAACGCCTCCGTTTAACAGGCTTTCATGTGGCTCGGGACGGTTTTGTTGGTTTTGTTCCCCCAGCACATTCAATGCAATTGAATGTGTGATCACCTATTTGATCAAGGGCAGTGGAAACTATCACCACTGATGTTAAAACAATACGGGCCATTTCCACGAACTTGCTTAACCTTAGCACAGACGGAAGCAAGCGCATGCGCGGCAGCGTATCGACGAATAAACTCTTGAAAACGCATCGCCGCTGCATCATTGTCAGTGAGCAACACTTTAAGGGCCTTAGGGTAAAGTGTGAGTGGCGACAGGAACACCTTTCCGACGTGCACCAAATGTGAAGCCAAAAGTCCCCTTTTTGCTGAAAAATGTTCTGCCTAACAACGCTCGTTGCTCGTTCAAGAGTACGTCGAACTGGATGCCTATACGCTGCTTCCTTGCCTCGAGTTGCTCAGCAGGCTGCACGGCTCTCCAGTTTACGCTCGTAGCATTCGCTGTCTCCCGCTTTTCCGCGGTCTGCGCGACCCAACGCTCCATACGTGCAGCATTTGCTACTGCGCGCTGTTCATCTCCCGTTCAGTTTAGAAGTGTTGGGACTGTACTCGCTCAAAGGAAGTTTAAGGAGGGAGGATCTCATCCAGAATTTCAAGATAATTAAAGGCATAGATTATGTCGAGTGTGGTAGGTTTTTCCAGTTTGATGACGGCAAGAGAACGAGAGGTAACCGACTTAAGTTGCGCAAACCGCAGGTGCGGCTCATGTCGAGACAGGAATTCTTTTCTTGCAGAGTGGTGAACGCGAAACTGGATGCTTTCATGGACAGGCAAAAAGGTGGGAGGCAATGTTGACGTTAGGTACTAGACAGTAAGCAACTAGGATAGTAAAAACATATATATATATATATATTAAAAACATATATATATACATATATATATATAAAACATATATATATATATATATATATATTGCTGCTGCCAAGATCACCTCCGATGCCGATCTCCCGACCGCCATAGAGAACGTGAAGATGAAGATCCAAGCTTGGGCCCTGAGGATAAGGCGGTACACGAAAAAGGTCAATTACTTCCGACATAACGAGCGCTTTATGAACAACCAGAAGCTATTCTACCGGGAACTGGGAGCAAAACCCATAGAAGTAAAGAAGATCCCTGGTAAGGCGGAAGTGGAAGAATTCTGGTCGAACATCATGGAACGCCCGGCGAGCCACAACGTCGACGCCACATGGCTCCGACGTCAGAGGGAGCTAACAGATACTCCCGAAATGAGTGACCTCCAGATAACAAAATCTGATCTGCAGAAGGCACTCAAAAGAACAGCGAACTGGAA
>CAJPEV010001597.1:0-62310 GCA_905338385.1 Darwinula stevensoni
GAGGGAAAAGGACCTTTAGCATCAATACCTGGAGCAACCATTGGTTCTGGGCCCTGAGAGTAGTTCTCGAAATCAGTCAACCTTCAGGTAAACAAAAACATTATTCATTTCTCTGCATGCATGAACTACTCTATGCCTAACGTGATCTATATCTTATATGCAATGCCTGCAAGGCACAATGTGTAAGGGAAACAAGTGGAATTTTTTCTGACCGTGCCAAGGAGCATATTCGTTATGCTAAGCTTAATTGTAAGGTACCCATGGGAATTCATTTTAATAATCAAGACACCTATACATTGATTTTTCTATCCTCCCCTTCGAAAGAGTAATGTTAGTTGGACTATAGAAGGCAACGTGAAACATTCTAGGAATGTTCAGGCTAGTTCTGAATTCCCATTTACCTCCCTTCCCTCCCCCCTTTTTCTTTTTCTTTTTTTAATTCTCATTTCATTCATTCTCTCATTTGATTCTTCCTTTATACGGCAACAGTCTATGTTTCACCATTCGCCATGAACTTGAAAATACGAATTCTCAGTGCATTTTAATGAAGAACTGTGATAGTAACTATTCAATGTATACAAGGGGAGGAAGAGCGTTGCCTCCCGTTTTCTTTTCAGCGCAGTCTCCTTCCTTCTAGAAATACAGTCGCCACCGCTTCATCCAGTCTTCGTAGCACTGAACAAACGAATCTTCAGTGTTATGTTTAAACCGCGGATAAATCGCACTTCCAAGGGCCGCTCGTGAGGCGAAACGGTTGCCCTGAAACCAATCCTTCAGACAGATAGTGATAGTCAACCACCTTCTAAGTAAACGGCAAGCCGACGACAACCTTAAACCAGTGTGGTCCTTCGTCAATAAAAAATTCGTCCAGAACTATCATAACAGGTAATTAACAAAAAGAAAAACCCTGACCTAGACGGTGGAAAGCCGTTGCTGAATTTTAACCACTCTTTTTCCAAGTGCCAAATATAAATTTCATAACAGCCCTTTGCTCTTCGTGAGTGAAGTTAATTTGTTGTGCCACTGTTCAAAATAAGACTCCACAAATGTATGCCAGGCTCAGAAAACAATTTGCTCAATAGCACCAAGTTTACCATCGACCGGCAAGGGACCGAGGACGCTATTGGCGCCCACAGTATACTGCTACAATATCGAATATGGTCGAGAAAGGCCTCCGGTATGAACTTTTCGAACCTCTCTCGTATGTTGCCATCATTTTGTCGTATACCTCTACGAGTGCGACGTCATCAAGGCTACGGAGAATGCTCAGGTCCGTTCAGTCGTCACAATATGCTTTTAAGGGGTTAAATTGCAATTTATACTGATTCGACTCTTTCAGGATTTCAGGATGTATTTACGCCTCTCCCTTGTACCAGATAAAAAGCCTCATTAACAAGGCCAATGATTTTTCCTACTGCGTGGCGAAAAGGGTATAGTTTCTTTCCGCTACCTACTGTGAGCTGCTTGTTCGTACACTATTAGCACGAACACCGTGAATTAGTGTCAAAAGTGTGCTCCTTCGACGCAATGACGCAGGGTCACACTGAGGACAAACAAATCATAGGAGAAATGCAAGAGCGAAACAGGACCATTCACAAAGATCTCCCCGTTCAGCCTTGACTCGGCGAAGTCAGACTTTCACCCTTTTCATCCCTAGAAGATGACTCGAGAGGTGCCTGATTACCCACACATGATGACCTAAATGACACAGAGCAGATGTGGTTTGCTAGTGGCCCAAAACCTTCAAGCAGGGGATTCGCAGACTTTTGATAGTGTGAGAGAACATATTGTTCATGGAGGAACTATGCTCAAAGTGTAACTAAAATCAGGATGTCTAGAAGTTTACTTTACATGAAATGAAATATGGTAACCTCATTTTTTAACAAACACTTAAGCACACAATTGGAGGAAGGTAAGGTACTTTTAGCGAACACTTTTGAGATGCGAAAACGAAAGCGGTGTTAATCATTGTCACAGTTAGAGCCTCGAGAAAAACCTAGAAATATACGGCCAAAGGTAAAATCGGACCCTACAGAACAAGATGGGCAAGTCCAGTCCAGAAGTGGGCGTCCTTTCATTTTAGGAGACCAGCATTTTGGGACTTAATTGAAAAAATGCCACCTCTTTCCGGTCTTCGACTTTCAAAAACATCATTTTTCATTTACGTATGAAAATTACCCTCCATGCCCATGATATGATGATGGGAGGATGGAGGGATGCGCATGCTTGCAACCATTCGCCACGCAGGTTAGGAGGGAACAGACAGCTCTGGTCGTTGACACGGCGCCGCACCCAAGCCCTAGGTCGTACGCGCATGGGCATTGCGATCCATATCCTAAAGGGCTTACGAGTACTCATACCTTTCCTCTGTTAGCAAATTTAAAATCCAAAATTTGCAATAAAAATGCCCATTTTGGTGGAAATTCACCACAAAATGAACTCAACCTGTTTCTTGCTCATATTTACCAGGTTGGCAATTTTCTCATTGATCAGGCCAACATATTTTTTTATGTATTTAACGTCGGATAACCAACGTCCGTCCGTGTCCGTGTGTCACACACACACGGACACGGACGGACAGGACGGGAACATAAGTGGTCTCTTTTCTTCCAGGAAATGGGGCCCACTATAAATATGAAGATTAATACCCTGATGTCTAGGGTAATACGTGGATCGATCGATATCACAAAAAAGTGAAATAACAATAGTCACGACGCAATCAAGATGAAACTCATCGAAATCGTAAAGGATGTGCATGAATATTCTGCCGAGGATGAAAGCGGTCCATGTCCATTGTAAAATCGATAGCCTATCCTTCGAGGATCCCTTGAATTTCGAGAAATGATACACCTCGAAATGGACTCTTGAAGTCTTCCTTGTTGACCAGGTACTCACGATGAACCAGAACGACTACCGCTTTAATGGTTGGTTGAGGGAAACAATGAAAATCAGCTCCGATTAATATTATTTTTAAGCGAGCGAACTACGTAATTACTTTCAAATTGAGTGGATTGTCGATTAGGGAGTGAAATGAAAATGGGATGAATGCCCTAACCTCACTGGAACATCTCTTCTGTACTCACCAAGTTGTTTGCATTTTTATTTCTACATTGAACATAATCAAATATATTTGATTTCCTAAAAACGCTTGTCCGAAGAGATAGCCCAGTTTAGGGGGACTTCCGACAATTCTGGCCTACAAGATGTAATGACGCATTGAGTATGGAATTAATGACATTTGTTTAACAGTAAATTTTATTTCCTATATGATTACTTCTCGTTTAAGGACTCGTGGAACCTTCCAAGCTGAGTCCCAATAGACTTTTCGTGGCTATTGGGCCACCAGGCAAATGGCGCCTCTATGCGAAAACCCCATGAAGTCAACCTCATGAGATATCTGTTTCAAACCTCATGAGTTCATTCTCATGATACCTCTGTCCGAAAACCTCATGATATTCTCATGAGGTTTCCTTTTGAGATTCTCATGAGGTTTCCTTTTGAGATTCTCATGAGGTTTCCTTTTGAGATTCTCATGAGGTTTTTTCCTGCAGGGCAAGCTCCCTCAGACTATTTGGATGTCAGAAAATCACATCCGGGGAATTCATTCCATGGAAGGAGGCGACCTGAAGGACTCAACGACAAGCTGGCTCTGATAGCAGCAGTCCGACTTTTATAAACAAGGTAAATATTATCTGCTCTCCCCGGGGCGAAAGTGTGTGGATCAACAAGGAAAGTAATCTGAATATTATGGGTGATGTTGAGGAATATACTCGTAAATTTTCATCGCATTCGAACCAGTAGTTCTCTTACCATTCTCTAACTTTTGGAACGCCCCTCGTCTTTTAATACACAGGAACTAGCGGCCTATGGCCGCAATTGCGGCCATCTACCGGTACATATACATTTTTCTTATCAATTAAGAACAGTCTTGGCCAGATTTCAGCTGCTAAAATGTCATTTATCATATGATGGAACTAATATGCATCAAAGACATGCTGAGGCACAGCGTGCTGCATCTGCAAATATTCGCAAATTATAACCAAAATAAGTTCAACATGTGTTAAGTAAGAGAAACGGAAGAAACCATGAAATATCAAAAACGGGACACACGTGCAAACGGAACAGAAAGTTCATATCATAACGAACAAAAAAATTTCCAATGAACGGATTGGACAAAGAAATAAGTGTTTCTTCAAACACCACATATTCGGTAACATTGGCATCAGTTTTCCCTCCTTCGGTCCAATCGATAACCTTTTTCTTCAGCAAATACGCATAGCGAACTCGCGAGCAGGCAATGCCATGCATGGACACTGCCTCCGTAAGTATAAGTCCCACTCGATCTTATGTCTGTCCTTAAGACTTGTTCATAGTCGTATCGTTGGTAAGCTCGATACTGAATCGACGTTGACAAAGAGGAAACGGTATGCTGACTTGGGTTGACGTGTCCAATGAAACTTCAGGCAGCAAGTGAATGCAGCCACAAAGGGCACCTGTGATCACATCAACTACTATGGGTGTTCAAATAATATGGGGACTTTTAGTCCCCAACTCTCGGCAAGCCTTACAGTATGAGAAACAGTCATTACCCCCTGTTCATTCGAAGCCCCCTAATATTAACACATTGTGAATTGGGCATTTTACCCTATCGATCTGCCGCTGTGACCTAAGCCTCATTTACCTTAGCCTAAAGCTCGATGTCCATAAGGCTATGAATTTTTCGCTCAAGGCTAGGCGAAAGGACTAAAAAATAAAGAACGAGAGCTCCAAATTTTAGGTTTAGGGCGTGTGGAAAGAGACCCAGAGTATTGAGATTGTCGAAGGATTCAACCAGAGAGATGGCATGGCGATCGGCGCCATCACCGCCATGAATGTACTTCATAATGTCGATACTGTGATATGTCCGCAATTCCCCTTCAATCGGGACGACGCGTCTTGGTTGACTCAAAAGGAGTTATCATTATAGGGACTCAGAATGAGCGCGTTTGCTTGCTCACTTCGGCAATGCAGACCTTATGTAGTTGCCTAAACAGCTCGTTCACCATATTATCGAATATATAATCGCCTGGTAAACGCACGAAGAGCTCAGATGAATCCCCCTGGACTCGAGCTAATGTTTCACTGCCCACATCGAGGAAACATTGAGTAAATATAATTTCTTTTGTAGCAGCGCGCATTTTTTCTCTCAAAGGACTCGTTTTAAACGATGACTACAACAGGCCCAATTCGACGCAAGTCAATGATTTAACCGCGAGATGCTTTGCAGACCCCTGGCAACATTTGGCAAATTTAATGAATGTACCCAGCACAATTACTTTCCCACCGAATCGGTCATCGTGTCTCGCAACACCCGTTCCAGTGTTGCCAGCCTTTCAGCGAGCGCCATTGGCGCCTCATCCCAGATGATGACGGCGGTTGCTCGAATCATCGCCTGATTTTCTGCGCGATGAACGACACGTTTCATGCTTGACATGCTTGAGCAGATCCAATGGCAAGTCGAAGGCTATCCGACGCGTCATCCCACGAGGCAGCAAAGTTGCTGAAGCACCAGTCGGCACGCTGAAAACATTGTGCACCTCACCGCAGTATGTGAAATCGTGTAGTGTACTGGAATTGTTTCCCAGTGCCACCTGCTCAATCGATAATAGGTAGCGACGCACTTCCCGTTCCGAATTTTCATGCGCCGCTGCATTTGAATCACTTAATCTGCATGGCAAATGTAGAGTTGAGCATACGCTATTTGCTGACTGGTTTAGCAGGGAAACGACATTATCGATTGGATGTAGACGTGTCGTAGCGAAATGATAGACCACGCCGGATGTTTTGAACCAGTAAAGACCATTGTCGGTAATGTCAACAATGGTTGCACCAAAAGGAAGCAAACGCGTTTGCGCTGTTGTACTGTCAGTTAACCTCGTGAAAACTGTGAGCGTTTTCATATTCCCCATCGACAGCATTTTCAACTCTGCCGAAAACTCCACTGGGTTCAAATGGATGATCGTGAGAACAACCTTGCCGAAGTTTGCTTTTCTCCGCTTAGGAATGAAAAGCCAGGCGGTGCTCAACAGAGCATTCCACATCCATAAGGTCGTGATCATGCGAGACGGCTGGAATGACATTGGGCGTCCTAGCCAAAGCAATTCGAGCATGGTTAAAGGTTCGTTGCGTACACGCGCTGCTCTCCTGCAGTTCCCCTCCAAGCATTAAGATCTTCAAATTGATCATAGATCAATGCAGACTTACGCAGCCTCGCCGCTTCTCTTGCGTGGGCGCATCGCACCACATATTGTTGAGCTATTAATATTTAGCATCTCCCACCCAGACTAGATCCTGGAAAGGCACAGGCTTGTAGGCCTAATAGCTGCATGGGTGAATAACGAAATGGGCCTAGCCTATGTCATGGAAGGAAAAAGCTCATAGGCATCGTGGTTACCAAGCCTATGACAAACAAAAATAAAGACTAACTAGCAGCCTGCGGCCGCTACGCTGGCCGTCTAATATGCGAAAATTTGGGTAGTCTATTGTGAGTATAACGTCTCCTTCACATCCTCTCTTCATCGCATTACCCAATCGAAACTGAAACGTATCATTAGATTGACAAACATACAGCTTAAAGTGCACGGGGAGATTTTGTTCCTAAACACCATCATTATGATATTCGAGCTGAATGTCACAATCGCCATTGTGAACGCCTCGGTTTAACAGGTTTTTAAGAGACTCAAGACGACTTTGCTGATTTCATCTTCCCAGCACTTTCAATACTCTTGTATCACCGATTAGCTCATGAGCTATTAGCATTTGTTTATAGTACAGCTAACACTGATTCTGAAACAGTACGGACCATTTCCAAGAACTTCTTCGACTTCAGCAAAGACGGAAGTTAGTGCATGTGTGGCACAATACTAACGAATAATTGCTGAAAATGCCTCGCCGCCACATTAACACCAGTGAGCAACACTTTCAGAGTCTCAGGATGAAGAGTGAATAACAGCAAGAGGACTTTCCGTTGTGGCAGCAATGTGAAACGAATCCTACAGTAAAATGTACACCCTGACAGTGCTCGCCGTCGCAAATGGCTAACTGTAGTTACTGAGATGACATAGAGAGATATGGCAGAATGTCGCGAATTCCGTGGTGTAATGGTAGTACACCTGACCGGCAAGCAGGTGGTTCGGGTTCGATTCCCGGCCGCCCCCTGCTTTCGACACCTGAATGCTGCGTTCCTTGCATCAAGTTGCTCAGAAGGCTCTACGGCTCACCTATTCCCGAGCTGAGCATTCACTGCCACTTGCTGTTCAGCGGTCTGAGCGGCCCTACGTATAGCTGCGTGCTGTTCATCACTCATTCTAGCCATTACGGCTAGCACCTCCTAAAGCACCGCAACTGCAATGCCAATCGTTTCTTATAAGAAGCGACTGCCTCATCGCCGTTCTGTGGGACCTCCTTCAACATTTCTTCTTTGCGTTCGACCTCACCTCGCAAAAATCGCCACCAATTTAATGGGAGGAGCGGCCCGTTAGCGCGACATATGAAACAAAAAACGTACGTTATTATTTTGATTTCGTCAATCATGAAAACTAAAATAAATCCGCCGCAACATGAAACGCAAACAGCAAACTATTTCACTGAAGCGATGGCGCGAACCGCCACGCCTGGCATAACGAAAAAAAGGTATATACAGAAAAAAATACTTCGACAAAGAATGTACTCGAAGAACTTGCAGTCGTCGATCAGTGAAAACGCTACACGCATTCAGCAAGTAGCACCCTCTGAGTGACACAGCAAAGTATGAATCCTATGGAGATAATAATATAAGCTACGGCCTATGGCTCAGACTGGCATAGCCCTATGGACCTAGCGCCAAGAGCGTAGGATGACCAAGCTCATGGCCTAGAATAGTGTTACGGAGGGAAAGTGGGAGACGGACGATGGAAGGCATGAGAGGTCGAAAGACGCCAAGGAACGGCCGGGAATTGAACCCGGGCCTCCTGATTGCCGGTCAGGTGTGCTACCACTACAGCACCGAACCTGGGACATTCAGCCGAGCCTCCCGATGCCATCCTCATCCGTCACAATAGCATAGTCTCATGGACCTGATGTTTTGAGTGATGGATGACTAAGCCCATGGCCTAAAGTGACAGCTCCTAGTGCATCGTGCGTTGGGGTAAAAGCCGCCACCACCACAACTTTCGGGTTCTTTGCCTGCCTCTCCTGACCTAAAGCACTGTGAAACTGTGTTCACTGTGATTTTCATTGTGAATTTCACTGTGAAACAACGCATCAACAATGTGTGTATTCGAGTAGAGAACCTGCAGTGGATTGGTGAAAACGCGAAGCGCATTCACGTGGAACTTTATCAACAATCATCCGCCTCTAAGTATGAAGCCTATGAAGATAAAATGACATAGCCTATGGCCTAGAATTGCAGAGCCTTGTAGTCCTCACGCTTTAGGCAGTGGATGGCCTAGCCTATAGCCAAAAATGGCATCGTCTATGGGTGTATAAAGGAGAAAATCCGCGACCGAATCTTGTATGTGTCGAAATTCTGGCTGATGCCAGAATTCCGATGGAATTGCGGATGACTGTTTCTAGGTTGAATTTCTTCTCTCATTGTCAATTGGTTTCCGTTACGTTCTGGCCGAATTCGGGTTAAACTCAAACAATTGGTACACGATTATCGATAGTCAAACACCATTTCCTCATCAATGTTCCTCTAACTCATTGGAACCGATCACATTGGAGACCTAATCCACCACTCCGTTGTGTACAGGCAACATGCCTCAGCGCCGAAGACGTGTTTTCAAGTGTGA
Organism: Darwinula stevensoni; assembly: GCA_905338385.1. Classification (NCBI taxonomy): domain Eukaryota; kingdom Metazoa; phylum Arthropoda; class Ostracoda; order Podocopida; family Darwinulidae; genus Darwinula; species Darwinula stevensoni. The sequence goes on from CAJPEV010001597.1 coordinate 8,811, forward strand.
ACGCCTTTAAATAACCCTCGTTAAAGGAATAAATATTACGTCTCAGGAAAATAGATTCCATGGGGTATAGATACCAAATGCCAAAATGCCAGAAAATAGATACCAAATGCCAAAGGGGAACAATACATAGGCGAAATTGTGTAGTTAAGGAAAATATATTGATCCACATTTAACAGACTAAACAAATTTCCGTTAACCAACAAATTCAGCAGTTTCTTCAATTTCAAAATTAAAAATTACATGTTTAGAAAATTATAACAGCTTATTTCTAAATGGCTACACTATGCATGCTTTCAAGATAGCTGTACATTATTTTCTGAAATATATGTTCATTAATTTAGGAGATACAGCATATTGAAAGAGGGGAAAAACAGGGATTTTTCAAATCGCCCGTTTTAGAGCCTTCCAAATATGAATTTCTTTCTCAAAAAGTATTGCAGATAAAGAAGTAAATAAGCTACCATATTCCATCTCTCGGATGGAAGGATAACATATTTCTTGAAAAAAAATCGAAGACTATGACCCGACAGGCCGTGCCTGATTTGAAATGGAACCACCCGATTCATTTTCTATGTGCCTAAAATCGAGGTTTTGCTGCGTTTCATTCAAATTACTTCCAAATTGGAAAACTATTGGGTGATGTGAGACTTTTTGGTCCCGATAGGCCGATCTGCGCTTTTTGAAGTATTTTTTATTTTACCTGTCAGCCCCTGGAATCGAGCTGTAAAGCAAACACTGACACGAAATACAGGTGACCAAATAGCCCTACTGTACCACCTGCGGTTAATCGGTCACACCGACCAAGTGCTAATTTCTTGATTCTCTAAGCTAATGTATCAATATTCCAGATTTCGTGTTGGGCTGAATAAGTATTTGAATGACATGGCCGTTTGAGGTTTTTAAGGTTTTCCTGTTATTATTTCTGATAATTATAATTGGTTGTGGAGTAATGAAAACGAAAAATCGCGACCGATTAGACCCACACTACCCCTACATTCTTATAGTGTTCCTATAGGGCTTGTTCGTAAGGACTGAATCCTTGGTTCTCTCACGAGCGATGAGACGAGTGTTGCATGCAACAGGAAATCAATCATTATTAACCTGCGATAGTAATTTGCTTAAGCGCTCGAGGTTACTTTGTGAAGAAGGGGACATTGAAACCTGGCCTTTGGACTGTGTGAAATCACCTGAGATGGAAGGTGCAGGTCTCTACCGTGCCGACCGATCGCATCGTGCGCCTGGAGCAGACGAAAGATGTGACGCAAGCTCTTCCAATGAGGCATGTATATATGCGCTGCATGTGTCCCTTTCCCTCCACTTGAGCAGCAAACGAGTTTGGAGGAAGATGCAGCTGGTACCCTGGCTCCTCACTTGGTTCGTTTGGAGGGCGATGGGGACCATCACGTCTCTGCGATTCTTTGCCCCGCAGAATTCCAGCATGAAGGTCTCGTCACCGATTTCCGAGCTTGTCGTTCTTTCAAAGCTTCAGTGCGCCTTGACTTGCAAGCAGTGAGTCTCCCGCAATTTGTTTTAAAATAATAACTGCTTCTAAATTGTCTGAAATTAAATGTCTGAAGGCTGCTCGAATTTTCAAGTGTAGTTTCCCATACAAAGCATCCACTGCAGCTGCATTTAGAAAATAGGTAAGGCATAGAGCGTAAATCTAATAACTCGAGAATCGCCGTATAGAGGAAGGTTTAGCAAAACGGGCGGTTAAGGAAAAAAAAATGTTATCAAGGAGCTGGTGTAACATGTTGCCGATTGGTATGAGGTATTTTTCATGTATTACCTGTCATATGGGCAGGATTCATCTTCATCGCGAAATCAGCAAAGGTATTTTTCCCCCAACAGTTCTAAAAATTGTTGTCAAATTCTCCTCTAAGTCTTGTTCTCCAACGTTTTTATTCATTATGTAGCCCGTATACCTATTTAAATAGGTCACAGAACAGAAACAACAATGAAATATCTACAAATAGCAAAGTAATGACTTTCCACATGCTTTCCCATGTTTTTATGTTATAACTCTTTGCAAAGTTCACAGAGAAATGATCGCAACGAAAAATTCACAATTTCACACAATGTTGCCATGCTATCAGATATTTCTTTTCGCCCATCAAAACCTCGGAACAAAATAAGATAAGCGGATGTTTCCTTATTTTGCTCCTGGGGTGTTTAAAAGTTATTTTCCACAACGCCACCATGCTTGAACAGTTGCACCTGTGTTGAGGGGGGGGGGGGGGGGGGAAGAAATCGGATATGGTTTCGTTAAAATCTGAGGTGTTCCGTTTCGCCTCCCGCCTCATTTTTCCTCATCTGCCTCTACTTCAAAGTCGACTTAAGGGAGCCATTCAACTGATTCGAAGTACACGAAGGCGAATCACAAGGCGTAAATTCACCAGATGAGGCATTTACTTGGTCCGAAATGCACCTCGTATCCACCCTGACATTCAGCTCAGGTGAATGCAGTTGGAGGTTTGGCAACATTGCAGAGATCGATAAGGAATTCACGAATAAAACAACTCTTTGGGAGTTATAAATCCAGTTCCTGATCTGGTCGGATTTCATTCGGCGTACGCCAACATCCAAGAGATATCTTCGCTCACGCGTTTGTGAGCGTTTTTCTTAAAATTTCCAGCTATCAAAAAGGCATATTAAAAAGACAATTCTTGAAATTCTGAAGAAAGACAAGCAATTATTTTTTAAACTTAAAAATTAATGGAATTAAATATCTCTTTAAAATTTTAGAATATTTGATTTACTCTTCGGATGTGCAATTACGCTAATAGTCAATCAGGCAATTTGAAAAACGAAACTTTATTAAACAAATTCCAAAGAGGTCAACCACAATAACTGCGCTTTCTATTTAAATTCGCAGTATATCGGATACAGACAGAGTTGGACATGAGAAAAAGGCTCTTCTGCTCTTGAAAAAACTCTGACGCTACTAAGGCACGATGCAAGGGATTAATTGGGAATCTTTGCTTTTTTATGTTCAGGAATTCGACGTGCTTTAGCTACTCTGTGACACAGGGGGGAGGGGGCGCATTCAATCTTGAAAAAACTCTGACGCTACTAAGGCACGATGCAAGGGATTAATTGGGAATCTTTGCTTTTTTATGTTCAGGAATTCGACGTGCTTTAGCTACTCTGCGACACAGGGGGGAGGGGGCGCTTTCATATGCCGCTTCGGATACAGATACGAAGAACCGAGGACAGCCGACGCAGACAGCCAATTCTTCTACAGAGATCCGCAAATAACAGCAGGTGAATGAGTTTCTGGAACTCTCATATTCTCCGACAGAAAAGCTTTGTAAGAGAGAATACAGCTGAAAGGAGATGAGCCTCTCCCCATGCCAATTTTTTAAAATATGTTATTTCGTCATCTTTAACACTGTCCACTGAAGGAAGCCCTCTTGCATTCCCTTGATATCGCCTTGACCAGAACAAAGGTAACTCTTTTCCTTTTCCGTTCTGAAATAATTTTCAGTTAAATAATTTCAAGCACCAGCTGAGACGTACGAAGAACATGCGAGACCATATTAACTTCACGGAAACCGAAATTCCATTTCCCCAGTATTGGCAGTTACCTTTTTCCGATAACAACTTCTAAAATAATTTGCTGTGCTCATCAATTCACTACACCTTACCCAAAAAAATTCATAATAATGGACTCTCTGGAAGGCTACAACCTGGTGCCGGGAACGAGGAGTTACGTGAAGATGACCATGACAATCGGAAACGGAATCGCTGCCGCCACTGCGTGCAAAAATGAAGGTGGTGAACTCGTCTCCTCCTACAATGCAGCAATGAATAGCTACATAAGCCAGCTACGGCAAAGTGTATCACCTGGCTCATATATATGGGTCGGTGGACAGAGCGTCACGAATATATACCAATGGGAGTTCCCAGATGGTGAGTCTTCATTCGTTGGATTTGATTGGCCAACTCAGAGCTCTGGTATTTCAGCGATGATGCGGAGTAACTTCTGCACTTTCTTCATTATGCTTGGAAATAATGGGCGCCCACAATAAAGTTAAAGTACCATAACATCCAAATAGAGAAAAGTGCCCGTAAAAATAGATGTTGACAAGAATTGATCCATCACATTGCTAGATCTCATTCAATGAATGAGAAGTACGCGGACGTATCTCTGAAGGTGCTGCGAGGTGGCAATTTTTCGTTTTCCTATTCATAAATGTAACTCTTTGAAGAAAATTTAGGTCTTCCCTTTGCTGTATTCTGGAGTACATTTTGTATTTGTATGATTATTCCCACCAGTCTTCAATTTGCATTTAGAGAATGCATCCGGATAGCGTACAATTTTCGTTCCTTTAGAATACCCTCTTCTGCTTCTCAGGAACGACACAAATTGTCACAGGGACAGGCCAATCTTACTTCTGTCCAGGAGAACCCAACGGTGATGGCCCTTGTCTCCATCTCTTTGACCAAATTGGCAGTGTTGCCTGCTGGAATGACAGTCCTTGTTGGACGACCCGCGCTGGATACATCTGCGAAATCAAACTACCGAATTGATCCTGCAAGGGGAACTCGATCTCTCATCTGGAGATGAGCGCGAGAAGAAATACATTCCTGTCGTGAATATACAGGTATCAATGAATTGCATGAATTTCTTATTGGTTTCCATGTGCGGAAGTCGTTGCACGTCCTACAGGGTCGTATAAGAATCTCATTCCATTTTTATGCTTCAAATATCTAATATGTAATAATCAATAAATGTTTTCTGCGGTCTTGCGTAGGAATTAAATACCTCTCTTCTTAAGAAGTAGTCTCTTGCCCCTCCTAAGGAATTGACTGAATTGTCAAACGAAACATGACTTTTCATGTGCAGTATGACGTGCCATGATTGGTATTTTTCCTGATGTAATCAACGTTCAATTTTGGTTTTGCTCATGGTGGGCATTTTCTTGTAAAAGTGATCGTTGCAATTGAAAATGTTCCGTAAATTCTCTCACACTCCCACACTGGTTTTTCATTGCCAGTTTCTTTGCAAACAGTTTCTCTTTCTTGAGTTCACGAGTATGGCAAAGCTTTCAATTTGCTACGGGTAATACAGAGACTAATATATACACTATGAACATATTATGTTTTCTTTCATGTGGGACATTCCGCTGTTTCCATTATAATAATACTAATACCACCTAACGTCCATATTGCCTCCTTCTGCGAAGAATTCTCCGCCCCCCTTCTGTGTAGGCCATTCGGCGCTATATACCTCGCATTACAACTTCACAGAAAAATCACTCGCTTCTCTTCGGCGACAGGAAGTCCCATACAAAGGCTGAACGCAAAAATGATGAAAGAGGTTGGAGACTTCATTGTGCAATAAATTAGACGATCCTCATAGAAAATAGTAAGTACGAAGAACATGGAGGAATAACGAGGAATAAAATCGGCCGCAGTATCATGGGTATCTCTCGGCTCAATGCTTTTGAATTATTTATGAGTAATATGGATAAAATCCCCTTTGCCCTTTTCCCTTACTCGTGTTTACGAGCGTTGACGCTCGTAAACACGAGCAAAGTGTAGCACGAGGGTGCCAAAGGGTGCCGCATCAACTGACCAGGAGTGGAGAGGGGCAAGGGAATCGCTGAGTCGTGATCCCCCCCTCGCCCTCCAGACGAACTAGAGAAAGAACCAGAATGGCAGCGGCATCCTCCTCCGAAACCGTTCGCCGGCCGAACAGATAAAGCGTCTCGCACGGTGCCTATCTCGCTCACGGTGCTAATCTCGCCTCATTGGAAGACCATGCTTCGCGTGTTTCCTCGTATGGTCGTGAATGAAGAACCTGTATGAGATGAGCGTCGACACACCCAGTTTAATGCTTCTCAAGCATCGATATGCCATCGATATATGGAGAAGTTCCACCCGGCAGAGACTGCCAGTGGCTCTCATACCGATGATTTAGTGCGGAAGTCAAAAGATCTCGGTCAGAGTCATTCAAAAGTCCAGAATGTGTTCCTTGCAATTTAAGTGCGCAGTCGACGGAAATTTACATCAAATGACCTCAATTTAAATATTGAATACTTGATATGGCAAGGTACAAAGCCTCCAAGAATGCTGCATGTATGCCTGCAATAAGCACCAAACTGACCAAATAAAGACGACGATACGTCGTTTGTGTAGGTTACACATACGAAAGTATGATGAGCCAGGCTCAGTTGGAACAGGAGTCAGGGGCTGGTCTTTTAGGGAAAACTCCCATTAATTTTCGACTTACCCTCATATTTTCATATTGGATATGTTTACGAAAGAAAGTGTCGCGGTCAGGATCCGTCCTGCCTGTTGCGCATTTCTCGCGGCTGGGAATCCAAAGCACGCGCTTTCAAGATGTTCATGTTCCCTATTTCAACAGTACCAATAAGTCAAGAGGAAACTATATTCCAAGTAAGACATTTTGGTAGGACTAAAAAGGCGAGCCAATTTACAAACAAGACGAACGTGAATCTGATAGTGTGACCAGACTCATCCAGGTTGCTGTCCCGTTTCAAGGGGTAAATCCTTCAAATTCTGGAAAATATGAGGTTAAGAGAGAATTTATCAGTACCAATTTGAAGCTCTGATGTGCAATCCGAAGATGCGGAGAAATTACGTCGGATTCGAAAGCGTTTAGGCAATATTGCCCTACGATGGTGAGTCACAAAATAATGTGGAGCCCTAATGTCCCCAATAATTGCATTTCATTCGTGTTCTTTGCATGAACGAGTGNTCTTGCCCCTCCTAAGGAATTGACTGAATTGTCAAACGAAACATGACTTTTCATGTTCAGTATGACGTGCCATGATTGGCATTTTTCCTGATGTAATCAACGTTCAATTTTGGTTTTGCTCATGGTGTGCATTTTCTTGTAAAAGTGATCGTTGCAATTGAAAATGTTCCGTAAATTCTCTCACACTCCCACACTGGTTTTTCATTGCCAGTTTCTTTGCAAACAGTTTCTCTTTCTTGAGTTCACGAATCTTGCAAAGCTTTCAATTTGCTACGGGTAATACAGAGACTAATATATACACTATGAACATACGATGTTTTCCTTCATGTGGGACATTCCGCCGTTTCCATTATGATAATAGTAATAGCACCTAACGTCCATATTGCCTCCTTCTGCGAAGAATTCTCCTCCCCCCTTCATCTTCGGGTCACATGTCACTCAATGTTACAGCAACACGTACGCTAACTTTCCCTGCTCTTGCATTATGTGTAGTTTGTGTTGAATAAACAGTAAAGTGTCATTAGACCTTGAACTCTCTTCGTATTTTAGAATCTCCGAGATCCCTTCTTTTCTGCGTCATTTTCCCTCTGTTGAGATGCATTAACATCGTAATTTCCCCTATGCTTCATAGCTTTAATGGCCCTCCCGAAGCAGAGGTGATCGTGTTACCGATCCTCTCTAAGCGTGATTGGATACTACCCAAGTAGCACTTGGTAATGGATTATTAAGATATACAAGGTGTCCTAAAAGTCGCTTTACCGAGATTATACTGACGTTCCAGGGAAAAATTACTTGATTTACAACCTACCGCCAGTGGAAAGTGACAATGAGGATCTAGGTCAACGTCGTATGAGTTCCAGCCTAAGGACAATCCAGCAAAAATACGCAACGCGTTCTTTACAGAGCCTACAATTAATTAAATTCCTCCCCATGGTCCACACATTCTTCTTGGCATATAAACCTCCAAAAAGCATTTAATATCAGGCACGTGAGTTCATTACTTCAGCGTTTTAACATAATAATTATTTATAGACTATGTTGAATGTTATGTGTAGAAGGTTATAGGAAGGAAGGTTATGTGTATACCTGGCAAATCTATCCTCTGAGAACAAGTTCCGACAAAGTTAAACTTTTTCTAAAATACGCAATCAAATAGCTATTTATTTTTGTTGTTGCTTCCTTCAAGGAAGAAATCGCATGAGAGTGGTATCAGCTCAAGCATCCATTTGTGCGTCAGGCCTAAATCAGTCCCCCTGAAATGTGTCCATAGGGCATGCACCTCCTAAGTCGAAAATTTTCTGGATTTAGTTGCCTAACAGCTGTTTGTGTACCACGTTTCAGCCTCACATCATATCGTGGACATGCTTAGTATTCGCGACAGTCGCGATCGTCTTTACATGTAAGAAGAAACCCTGGTCGACTGATGTTCTGAATGCTAGCCCAGAGTCCCCCTCTCGTAAACACTAGGGCGATAAAAGGGCAGTGGAGTTTCTCATTCGTGCTGGACATAATTAATTCATGAAAAGAACATTGAGCTCAGGGGGAAATAATGGGCACCGCTGTCGATTTTATTCCCATTTACTTTTCTATATCGTTCATACATTCCCATGGGAATTGTCTAACTTCATGTCGCAATAATGTTCGCTATAACGTATAATGTTCTGGGCGTCTCCTTTCTGCTTTCATGGATTCACCATTCATGAACGTCAGCCTTTTGATGCTACTTCTAGCTGCCGCAGACTAACGAAACATTTTCTTTTGAAGTTGTAACGCAATAAGAATGGCATAGAATGGTCGATATGCTTTTGTCGACTCTCATCAATTCGAACTTTTAGGGTGCGTGAGATTTTGACAGAATTAACTACTCGTCCAGATAGTCGAAAGTCTATCAGAATGGTCATCCGCAATTCCTTTTTTTCCTGGAGAAGAATGCTACGCCCCTAACGCACAGAAAACGGTTTTCTTCAATGGGGAAAGGGAAAATGAGCATTGACCTGGTGTAGTCACATGGAAGGAATTAATAATTTCATTTTCACTCGTTCATGCAAAGAACACGAATGAAACGCAATTATTGGGGACATTAGGGCTCCACATTATTTTGTGAATCACCATTGTAGGGCAATATTACCTAATCGCTTTCGAATCCGACGTAATTTCTCATCATCTTCGGATTGCACATCAGAGCTTCAAATTGGTACTGATAAATTCTCTCTTAACCTCATATTTTCCAGAATTTGAAGGATTTACCCCTTGAAACGGGACAGCAACCTGGATGAGTCTGGTCACACTATCAGATTCACGTTCGTCTTGTTTGTAAATTGGCTCGCCTTTTTAGTCCTACCAAAATGTCTTACTTGGAATATAGTTTCCTCTTGACTTATTGGTACTGTTGAAATAGGGAACATGAACATCTTGAAAGCGCGTGCTTTGGATTCCCAGCCGCGAGAAATGCGCAACAGGCAGGACGGATCCTGACCGCGACACTTTCTTTCGTAAACATATCCAATATGAAAATATGAGGGTAAGTCGAAAATTAATGGGAGTTTTCCCTAAAAGACCAGCCCCTGACTCCTGTTCCAACTGAGCCTGGCTCATCATACTTNGCTGCCGCAGACTAACGAAACATTTTCTTTTGAAGTTGTAACGCAATAAGAATGGCATAGAATGGTCGATATGCTTTTGTCGACTCTCATCAATTCGAACTTTTAGGGTGCGTGAGATTTTGACAGATTTAACTACTCGTCCAGATAGTCGAAAGTCTATCAGAATGGTCATCCGCAATTCCTTTTTTTCCTGGAGAAGAATGCTACGCCCCTAGCGTACAGAAAACGGTTTTCTTCAATGGGGAAAGGGAAAATGAGCATTGACCTGGAGTAGTCACATGGAAGGAATTAATAATTTCATTTTCACTCGTTCATGCAAAGAACACGAATGAAATGCAATTATTGGGGACATTAGGGCTCCACATTATTTTGTGACTCACCATCGTAGGGCAATATTGCCTAAACGCTTTCGAATCCGACGTAATTTCTCCGCATCTTCGGATTGCACATCAGAGCTTCAAATTGGTACTGATAAATTCTCTCTTAACCTCATATTTTCCAGAATTTGAAGGATTTACCCCTTGAAACGGGACAGCAACCTGGATGAGTCTGGTCACACTATCAGATTCACGTTCGTCTTGTTTGTAAATTGGCTCGCCTTTTTAGTCCTACCAAAATGTCTTACTTGGAATATAGTTTCCTCTTGACTTATTGGTACTGTTGAAATAGGGAACATGAACATCTTGAAAGCGCGTGCTTTGGATTCCCAGCCGCGAGAAATGCGCAACAGGCAGGACGGATCCTGACCGCGACACTTTCTTTCGTAAACATATCCAATATGAAAATATGAGGGTAAGTCGAAAATTAATGGGAGTTTTCCCTAAAAGACCAGCCCCTGACTCCTGTTCCAACTGAGCCTGGCTCATCATACTTTCGTATGTGTAACCTACACAAACGACGTATCGTCGTCTTTATTTGGTCAGTTTGGTGCTTATTGCAGGCATACATGCAGCATTCTTGGAGGCTTTGTACCTTGCCATATCAAGTATTCAATATTTAAATTGAGGTCATTTGATGTAAATTTCCGTCGACTGCGCACTTAAATTGCAAGGAACACATTCTGGACTTTTGAATGACTCTGACCGAGATCTTTTGACTTCCGCACTAAATCATCGGTATGAGAGCCACTGGCAGTCTCTGCCGGGTGGAACTTCTCCATATATCTCCTGGCATATCGATGCTTGAGAAGCATTAAACTGGGTGTGTCGACGCTCATCTCATACAGGTTCTTCATTCACGACCATACGAGGAAACATGCGATGCATGGTCTTCCAATGAGGCGAGGTTATAGGCACCGTGCGAGACGCTTTCCCTCCATTCGGCCGGCGAACGGGTTCGGTGGAGGATGCCGCTGCCATTCTGGTTCTTTCTCTAGTTCGTCTGGAGGGCGAGGGGGGGATCACGACTCAGCGATTCCCTTGCCCCTCACAACTCCTGGTCAGTTGATGCGGCACCCTTTGGCACCCTCGTGCTACACTTTGCTCGTGTTTACGAGCGTCACCGCTCGTAAACACGAGTAAGGGAAAAGGACAAAGGGGATTTTATCCATATTGTTCATAAATAATTCAGAAGCATTGAGCCGAGAGATACCCATGATACTGCGGCCGATTTTATTCCTCGTTATTCCTCCATGTTCTTCGTACTTACTATTTTCTATGAGGATTGTCTAATTTATTGCACAATGAAGTCTCCTACCTCTTTCATCATTTTTGCGTTCAGCCTTTCTATGGGACTTCCTGTCGCCGAAGAGAAGCGAGTGATTTTTCTGTGAAGTTGTAATGCGAGGTATATAGCGCCGAATGGCCTACACAGAAGGCTGCCCCTGCTTTACTTGACCGTTAAAAATAAACTCGATTACTAGAATGGAGAAAGGGTATCTTCTTGCGACACGTGATTTCTGGACAAGAAATTAACTTACGTTATGGGAAAGAAGGTCCATTATGTCGGCGTTGGACATGTGCGTGAAAGGACTTTCCATCATAGGTTACTCGCAAAAAGTTAATTTATTCCTGCGTTTCGAAATGAAAAAGGAGTTTCCAGAGGAATTATCTCAAATATCATCATTCACAATTGAACAAGGCGAGAAACAAAGAAAGGCGTGCATTTCAGACATAAAATCTAAGGCAAGACCGGCACGTAACAAGAAGCTTTTGCCTAAAGTAACTAATTTTTCGTTGGACTTGGAAAATCCACCCAGCAAGAGATTACTTGTATGTCGACTGCCGGTGTCCAAGGGAAGTATCAGCAGGGTCATTCATGAGGATCTCCAAATATAAGGGAAATATAATATCAAAACTCAGCCAAGAGTGTTACAGGGAGAGGAGTGCGAATGCTTAAAAGTTATGCGAGTGTCACGTGGCTTGTGAAAGGATCAAGTATATTATGATATTTTTATACTAGTGGCAGGTAAAATTGCTGCAAACCGGCGGAATTGAAGCTATTTGTTGTGCAAGAGGCACCACGATCTTCAAAACTACCTCTGTCACATGAAAAATGTCTACAGGTCTCATTCGACCCGTGATTTTCCTTGGCACACGATCATGGGAACGATGCAAGGTGGAATAAATGCGCAGAAAAATTATTTCTTAAAAACCCGAAGCCACAATAATGCAATACTTAAGGCACAAATGTCATGTGAATGCTCATTTCACCTATCATTCCATGTGACTCCTAGCATGTCAATGACGCAAGGTGCCCACAGAGCAAAATACATAGTAAAATCCTATATTCTACTTAGGGTTGTAGTTTGAAAGCATCATCCAACGAGGAGCGCACCTTTCAACCCTAGCGAAAAGGGACTCTTTTCAGGAGAATCCAGAAGTTTCTCCCTGCTACGACCACTTTGGCTCCATCTCACACCGGTTTTCGGAACCCTCTCAGCCACATTGGCTCATCTTTGGCTCGACGCTAAACCAACGGGAAATTTTGACTGGGCAGCGCACACCAACTCAGAAGAAAGTAGGAAGGCGGGGGACATTCACCACTCGGCACAGCGACGATCCGCGAATAGTATACCATCATGTATTTATTTGATTTGATTTTCATTATGATAAGCCAGCAAAACTTATTTATTTATTGGGCATTTATTTGCTATCTACCGATGCGACTGCGATACGGGAAAACAATGCACGCCTCTTCACAAACGAACTTGGACGATTGTCAGAAATCAGCTCCCATTCCTTGCGCAGCCGCACAAATCGTTGGTCGACTTGGAAGTGCAACGGCCGCGCCTCAAACGAAGATTCTTCCGCCTTCTGCTGCCGTTTGGAAGAATCGCACAGTACTTTTTTTTCGCAAAATCGCATCCTCGATGATAAGGAACATGTTTACTATAACCACCAGATCACATTGTGAAGCGTTTAGCCTGTAGAGCTGTCACACACACACACGCACACACACACGGACACACACACACACGCACACACACACGCACACACACACGCACACACACACGGACACACACACACGCACACACACACGCACACACACACACGGACACACACACACGGACACACACACACACACACACGCACACACACACACACATACACATAAACATTTGTTGCTCGGCCTGTCTAGTGGATCAGGATGGCGCTCGCTATATGTTCAAACTGAGGACCTTGTTCGCTCCGCATCGAACGTCCTCTTGGCCTTGAAATGGTGACGGAAAAAGGATTTTCATCTAACGTGAGATGGCCGGACATCGAATTCACAATCCCATCACAAAATGAAAGCGATTTTCAGTGTAGAGGGCATTTTCACAAGTTTCTGATTTCGCAATGTCATGGTCTTGCCCGGTTTCCTATGCCAAAGGCACGCACAGCTACCCTGTCCACTTACACAACATACAATGAAGTGCGAGGAGTTCCGCTCCCTAAAACGCGTTTCTGCGCAGATCTAAGAGGGGTCTCTCCGTCTCCCCTTGCTCATGAGGCTTGTCTCTAGCAGGCCATTTTCAAAGGACAGGCAGCGGAGTAGCAAAAAAAAGGATTTTCGGAGATTTTTCCCGAGAGCATTTCTCTAAAAAGTATTTTCTAGAGATGAGAAACACATGTAGTACAATATAGAGTGTTTATAATGTCTCGACAGGCTTAACAAATTAGGACGTTTTACCCATAGAAATGAGAATAAAAGGTTAAACAGTTTCAGAAAGCCTAACTCTAAAATTATATTTATATTCAATAAATAGAGTTGTTGGAAAATAGTTAGATTTGAGTCCAGGAATTGAGAGAAGAAAAAGTGGTGGAGCATTTCAGGTAGCAGCCTCTTCTCTGTCTTCTCCTTAAAGAAGATGGAGCCATGTGCCACTACGCAAGGATTCTTTCGTCAGTTTTTCATCTTACCTTTACGGTCAAGTGGGTTGATAGAAGGGGGTGATTTCCTTGGCCACCACGTTCACCTCATTTCACTCTTTTGAACTATGTTATGGGTACACGTGACGAGCGTAATTTACGCCACAAAACCCCTATAGCCTCGTATCTGACGGAAATCCAAGCCCGAACCGAGGCAGCTATCAGAAACATGACCGAGCAGGATCATCAGAATGTGTTTGCATCGGTGCGATCTAGGTTTCAATGCTACTCCGGCCTGCTGCCGCGAGTTCAGAGAGAATTCTCGCGTGTCTCATGAAACACGGGGTGATTCCACTAGCGTCGACACGTTCTCCGAAAGGAAACCCATCACCACGGTTTCCTCGGGTCGTCTCCATAGCTCAACATTTGTAATTCCATAACTGCAGCGAGATGAGCTACTTCGTCACGGCATCCATCACCTTCACTTCTTTGAAAACGTGGACGAACGACGACAGGAACGCCGACGAGTGCGAGAGTTCTTCGCGTTTCTCCCTCGTCCTATAGGATCAATGTGTGGAATAGCAATCGAATTCGAATCAGAGGATCTCAGTAGCGGAGAAATATACAGTTTGTGCGATCCTGGCCGCTAGCTAGGCCGAACGACAAATGCCTGTGTGTGAGTTGTCTGCAGGCAAAGCCAGCTGGTCTCGTCATCCTGGGAAATAGTCATCTTTTCTCCTCCTCTGAGGCAACCTTATCTTCCTCGTACGCGTCACATGGTCACTCTCGACTTCATTTTGGAAGGAAAGTGTCGAGTAAATAAAAACTCACGTATTCATTCTGGACTTCATTCAAGCATCAAAACAACTTTTGCCCTAAAGTTCCGGGCTTCCAAGGCCGTAATTTTTTGACACGACGGGTTTGGACATGGACTTAAACTTGATTTGCTAGATAACGGAAAAAATTGCAGCAATGAAAATTGTCCACACTTATGATATGTTTCCACTGTAAATGTAGCATCAGTTTGGCTTTTGGTCCACGAGGTCATTTTTGAGGTCAAAAGTTATTCAGGCTTGCGAACATCTTTAAATATGTGTAAATCCCGGACAGCATGACATGTTTGGGATTTTCCAAGATTTGCCGTTCGAAGGACGCATCCCTTGTCAAAGTCGAGCCATAACTTCAGATTGGAAACCGATATTCCCACGGGATATCGAGCTCCGCCTCCGCGAGCACCTCTCAAATTTTAATGTGCATAGCTTTTGAGCAATCGATGATAGAGTTGAAAAGAACTGGGAAACATTGCTCTTCCCATGAAAGAAACACACCCCAATTGTAATCAATTTCTGAGATCGTACCCCGTATTCCATCGTGTGATTTCACAAGGTATGAACCTATCATAGTGGAAGTGTTGCAGATCGTGGTGACTCGTTGCACGACTAAAGAGCGCTTCATTTCCTCCAGTTTGCAGCAACTTTGCCCGTCACCAGTTCGTTCGAAAACCCGTCGGAATCGATGGAAGAACCTACCGAACGACCCGGAAAACGAAGTCGGTCTTCGTCAGTTCCATGTCGTAAGCGCTCGTTCGCGGAGACCAGGGGCGGTAAACCGGTTGCCCGTGGGCTGGATCCGGCTGCCGGTCCATTATTATTCCACGCGCAACGTCCTCTTCGACACTCGATAACGGATAACACTCCATCGTTTTCCGTGGAAAAGTGGTTACTCGAAAAGAATATGGGACATGCACAAACGCCATGTTCAAGATGAATACTTCTTAGGTTTTAAGCGGAAAGGAAAGACTCAGGCCCCCATGGCCCCTGGGACTGTGGACATTATGGGACGATCACATGCACAGGTCGTTTGTGAAAGATGGCTTCATTAAAGTGACCACCATCCCGCGCGACACATTCGCGCGCACGGTTTACTTCGTCATGTATGCGAGTTTCCAAATCCTCCAAGGTGCATGGCGTGTGTCAAACATCATGCTCTTCGGATACTCCCCCATAGCAGGAAAAAATGGAGATCGAGATTTGTTGCGTCATTGATTAACATTGAGGGAAGGAAGAAGGGGGACGGTATACGTCTGCAAGGCGAGAGATATCCCCTGCAGTTACTGCAGAATGATTTGCTGGAAGGTGTCGCGCTCGGGGGACGCACGCGCGGCAGAAAAGTTGGACACGGGAGCGACGCGAGGACGACGGGAACGCGGCAACGGCAGCAGCGGAAACGGCTGCTGCCTGTGACGCGGTGCAGTGCCGCCACACAGGGCGAGCTTTGTAGCTGACTTGGACTGGGGATGGGCGGGGGCGCGGGTGATTGAGCGCGGGCTTGGAGGAAGGTTCAAGGATCGTTAGCTCTCTTATATCCACCTGCATCATTTGACTAGGGATGTGTCGGTGAAACTGCGGTCAATAGCGATATGCCGCCGTCTTTCCTGCCGTTTGGGGCAGGCGGCGGAGTTCACATTATGATTTCCCTGACAATGGTTGAATTTAGGGAACCAGTTTTTTTTTTCTGGCACTTCTTCTGGGGCCCACAGTGGGTCAAAACGAGTAAAGTGGCCAAAAGTATACAAATTGAAGTTCACATTTTCAAATGCCGTCAATTTATCTCATAAAGAATTGTCATTAGATTCATGAATACCACATTTCCCTAGTTTCCCCTGCATCACAACTCTCGGTGGCCTGCACGACAGATGTGAACCGAACCCTGCTCTTCATAAAGCCAGGGAAGGCTGCCGGAGCTGATTGCATGTACCCGGAGTTCCTGACGAACCTGGGTCTCAGAGCATGCGAACAGCTCGCTAGCTTCTGCTCCCGTATCGACGGCACCGCACGCATTTCCAATTTTCGTACCATTCAAAGGTCTATCTTGAAGCCGAGAAAACGGACCGCAGACCCTAAGAGCTACAGTCCCATCCCTCTTCTTTGAACGGCCTACAAGTTCCCCGTGCGGCTAATCCTTAACAGGATTAAAGTAGCTATCGAAGCAGCCCTACCTAAAGAACAGGCTGCCTTCAGAGAAGGCGGAAGCTGCTCGGATCAGGTGCTCGCCCTCACCACCCACATCGAAGTGGGCTTTACATTTGTCCCAAAATTGTCCCAGTTAGCACTCCCGAACATTAAAGCTCGGGAATGTTAACTGGGACACCCTGTACTTGACAGAGTTCTCATCATGTTGACCAGTGAGTGTAGATATCCACCATTAGGCAATGAGAAGTATCCATTGTTCCATAACTTGTGGCATGAGCCACAACTTATGGACAACTATTCAAACTGTCATGTTTTTCTTCATCAATGATTATATCAATTGTTATGGTTTTTAAGAAACATAGGAAACCACAAATAATTGTCTGAAAGTATACAAACAAAATATAATCAGGAGTAACGTGTCCCATAGAAAGCGTTGTGCTTTCTGCAGTGCCGATAATTTATTAAGATGTCGAGATGTTACAGTTTTCCGAAAGAAGCATAACTATTTTTAATTTTATGAAGCATATTTTCTATATGCGTTTTAAAGCAATTTTTGGCTTATGTTAAATATTTGAATGTTTAAATTATTATTTTTCATTTGTGTAGAAAAAAGCTCCTTTTTTTTAGCTCCATCCAACCAGGTCTTACTCGGAGGTGTTCCTCGTATCTAAGTTTTGGCCATAAAAAATGCGTGTTTGCCCCACCGTGTGGCGTGGCAAGATCATCGAAGTGATTCCCGGAAGGAGGAAGTTCAATTCCCCTTTCCCGGAATCGCTTCCTTGAGGTACCCCCACCGTGGGGGGTTCTTTAAGGGCTACGTAATTGCACTGCTCCTCTTCATTTCGTATATGAATGACCTTGCATCATCCATTCCAGATAGGATCAGCATCCGTATGAACCAATATGCGGACGACACCGCCCTATGTCTCTCAGGCAGAGACGAGGTTGCTCTAGGAAAGCGTGCTCAGGCAGCAGTGAATGCTCTCTGTAATTACTGGAAGAAGTGGCGCATCAGCATTCAGCCCTCCAAATCGTTCGTTCTCTCATTCGCGCGCGACAGGAAGCCACATTGCGTTAACGTCCGCAAGGGCACCGCAATCATCCCGCGATCTCGTTCGCCCCGCTTTTTTGGCATCACTGTCGACAGCAATCTCATGTAGAACGAGTATGTTAAGAAAGCTCGTAACAAGGTCATCGAGAACTTAAATTGCATTTAAATTCACACAGGAGTTTGAAAATGCTATCCACACGAAATTCTGAAGCTTTACATGAGTTATCCCGGACCAGTTCTCATGCGTTTTCATTTGGGGCAACTGACCCGAGGTAGCCTTGAGTTCCTTCGAGCGAATCGCGGGCTGCGATCAAGTACGCATTTCGCCTTCCTACTTACTTACCTAATTTCTACACATATAAGGAATAAGCGGACTCCAACCCTTCCCTCGATATGCTTCTCAGTTTGCTTTTAATTATTCTAACTACCCTAGGAGGCCAGGAGACATACAAGACATCCCCACCACACATAATTTCATAATTAAAAAGTTACACAATCGGCGTTTTAAGCATAATAAAACCTATCCCCACAATATGAACATGCAACGCCTTGGATGGACCAGCAACTACACATGACGTCTCCCGTGCTCTGCAATATTATACAGGATGGTCCAAATGTCTCCATACATAGGGAAAATTAACACTTTTTTTTACCAAAATGTAACTTTATTCACAAAATATGCTCTACATGGTTGCCCTCACTTTGAAAACACATACGGGTGGGACTCTCCCATTCGTGGTGAACTCGCGTTAACACATCTGCTGTTATGCGCAAAATTGCATTTCGAATGCGTTCCTTTAGGTGATTCATGTTTCGTATCTTTTCCTGGTACACCATGGCTTTCAAGTGTCTCCACAGGTAAAAATCAAGTGGACTGAGATCTGGGGACCACGGAGGCCACTCCACGGGACCACGGCGACCGATCCAGGAACCCGGAAACTGCTGATCCAACCATCGGCGCACGCAGATACCACAATGAGGTGGTGACGGTCTTGCTGAAAATACCCCGGAAATTCTCCATCCTCGTTTAGCAGGGACGGCATGATCGTGTCTTGCAGCATGTTCGGATACATTTCAGCATTTAGATTTGTGTCAAAGAAAACAGGTCCAACGATTTTGTTGCCCCATATCCCGCACCACACCATCGGTTTTCCAGCACCTTGCATCTTTCACGGACTCTTCCGGTGCGGGTTGGAATCACTCCAATAACGTAGGTTTTGGCGATTAACTTCTCCATTAGCGTAAAAATTGGCATCATCAGTAAACAGGATCCCAAATGAGAAGTTTGCGTCACCGTCCAACTTGTTTACTACCCATTCCCAAAATTCCATCCGTCTATCCAGGTCGTCTTGACTAAGATGCTGCAACAGTTGCATTTTGTATGGATGCCATTTGTGCTTTTGCAAAATGCGCATGATACTCCATCTGCCGACACCGCTTTCTGCAGCCAACCTTCGTGTGCTTTATTGGGGACCCCTTGCAAACGCACCCTGCACCACGTCGGTTGTACCTTCATCGGTCGATGTACGTGGACGACCACTTCTCGGTTGGTCTGTTACACTTCCTGTCCTTTTGAACTTCTTAATAAGTTTGGCAACAGTGTCGTGTGTGATGTTCTTGCCATGTTTCCTGTTAAAGTCCATTGCAACCTTGCGACAGCTTCTTGATCCGGCCATCATAATGATTTCTATATGTTTTTCTTTTAACAAAGGCATTCTTAAAGGGTATCTTTAAAAAATGCAATATGTATGTAGAGCATACTTAGAAAAGAAAGTTACGCATTTTTTTTAAGTGTTAATTTTCCTCATGTATAGAGACTTTTAGACCGCCCTCTATTTGTGCAACACGGGGATCGAAGTGTCCCGAACTTGACGATCACCATCGCGCGGCTTTTCATCCCGTCGGAAGTAAACCCTAGCGCCGCAGTGTTTTTTTTCTGCAAGATGGAAATAAACCAGACTATGACGTTTTAATGCCATTACGTCATACTTTTCTCTTCTCTTTAATCTTCTTCCTTCCTTTATATTGTCCTGCCATAGAAATAAATAAATAAATAATAACAAATTTTTAAAAAGCATGAAGACAAAAAATCCAAGAATTTCCTGTCCTCATTTCCGTCTCCTATAGCGGCCACTTTCTTTACATCTCATTTCACCCCTCTTTGCAAGACCAGTAATATAAATAATCCCTATGCTAATCCTCCCGTCTGCCGGGCGCCTGATGAGGCCCTTTCAAGCAATTGGCACCTGCAAAAACAGCTCTGCTTTCTACGGTTCTTGGGGTAGCGATGGTCCCACGTCAAGGCGACGTGAGAGGTTCCTGTATCAGTATGAAGATTTCCTCGGTCAGAGGCAGTGAGAGTGACGTGATGTCCTCAGTGAAATTAAATTGATGATGAGAGTGTGCCCGACTCAATCCCCGATCTCTGTCGTCGTGTATATTTCATTCCTTCTCCTTCAGTTTTCAGGGGATTGGGGATCTCAGGGGATGTATGGCTGATGGTGGGGAAGCTGCTGCCAGTGTATGGGGTGGGCCGGATCTCCTCTTCCGTGAAAAGAATCTACTTCCTAGGAAGGGTGATTGTGGATTGGAGAGGAACAGTACCAATTCTGTGGTCTCTGGACAGGAACTTAGCAGGATTACCGGCACTCAGCAACGGTAAGGGGAAAGTGATTCTTGTCCCAATTTCATTATTACCCCTCTGTGCTTCAGAGTTACTCGTCCTTTAAACAACAACTTTTGTCGTGAGTCCAAGATTTAACGCAATTTAAAAGTACATAACATAAATCTATGAATTGAATGTAGCCAATTATGTCTTAGTGACAGTATACATAATGATTTGGAAGTGAAGCGTCGGAATTATCCAGCATGGCGCTACAAAATAACTTTTAAAGTTTTGACAGGCTGAAAATTGTATTAAAGAAAGGGTGTGGAATACTGAAGATAAAGCCGACTATGGTTGAAGACATAGCGTATGGAGAAAAAGCACTCACTGCTGGACTATGCCATGAATCTGCCTATTCATTTCTCAGTGCTTCAGAAAAATCGCAAATTTTCGAACAAATTCGTCGCTTAACTCGATTTTAAAGCTACATTTACATTTTTTTGCCTCATGAAAATGGGACAGTGAAACTGAATTAAAAAAAAAAAAAACTGAAATTTCCCCGTTTTTTCCCTCAGTTTCTCCGTCCCAATATTGCTGCTATCCCTTCATTAAGCGCTTTTTCCCTGTGATTTATTCAATACATTTTTACCGTTGTTTTACCTCAATATTCTACCTCTACCCTATAATTTACCACTCTCTGTCTCATTTTCCTCCGTTATTTGCCTATTGATGCTACTATTGTCGACAACCATCGATTAGTCAAAATTGGTCCAAGGAATGCATCAATGCCAAGAAATTCTGAGAGGGAGAACAGACTCTAAATAAAAAGGGATGCTCTGGCTTTTTCCTTAAAAGGAAGTCAACATCGACGCGTTCTCGAAGGCGAATATGAATATAATAAAGTCGAATGCCACATGGGAGGTCAGAAGAGATAGGCCGGCACTTCCTGCAATTAAACATGTTCATAGCAGAAGGGAGATACCATTTCAATTCCCATTGTAGAGAATCGCCTCTAAATGGCATGTATCTTGAGGAAAATCCCATGTCAGCCGAAAACGGGAAACGGTCACCTCTTCAACACTGCAACATTTCCAGGATAAGGCCAGGAAACTATCCAATATGTTTAAATTCAAGTTGATACTGGAAGTGACATAAGCGTGGATTATCACGTTTAATTTCTTACAGTTGACCCTTTCGTTGTCACGTATATATTAGCTTACAGCAATATTATCGCCACGCCGCGCTGTGATTTTCGATAAATAAATGTAAGCGTTTACTTCATAATGTCCATGGAAAAACCAAGCGCATGCTGTGTCGTTTTGCTGAAGCCAAGCACTTGAGAATGAAAAATTCCTGAAAATTCTAAGCGAAGCATGGGCATTAATGTGGCCGCTCAATCCACGACTTAGAATTCTAACTTCAAAGGGGAAACTTTTTCCTCGCGTCGTTTTGCTGTTCTGAGGAAACCGCAGAATCGCTCCAACTGAGAAAAGTACTTGAATGAGCCTTTCCTACTCAGTCCAGTAACTTCCAAATCTTCTAACCGACGGAGTCGATCTTATGATTTTGAAAAGGGAAATTTAAAGGTTTTCCAGTGGGAAGTAAGGGGGTTTTACACCTCGTTCAGGAATTACTTCAATGCGTTCATTAATGAAAAAAGTTATGTTACCTCTGGGAATATTTATTCAAACGAGTCAAGTTTCGGCAGAGGCTACTGTAATCCGCGGATTTCGGAGCGTTTCCTTCATGGAAAGACACGAAGCTCCTATTTCTTCCACCGGTTCTTCAGTTCATCGTTTTCCCGAGGTACCTTCCGTTCCAGAGATTCAGGCGCACATTCCTCTCTCCTTCTCGAGGAGAGAATATGAAAGCCAACTGAGAGAGTTAATATCATTCCTAAATGTCAGTGACGCAACGCTTCATCGTTCCGTGACTCCATCGCTCAGTTCTTCGTAACTCCAGCGCCAACCACAAGGGCTCATGGTCGACGAAGAACGAAATGCAGGATCCCACTCGGCAGAGTGTCATCATGCTTTATGGCATGCGTGCAGAATGCCCGAATGCGCAAGAGCTAAAACGAAGCAGCACGATAGATTAATGTGCGGAGCTACGAGTTCGGCCAACGATCGTGTCTAAACCGTTACGACGACCCGTTCTTTCCATTCGTCAACGGTGGTTTCATCAGCTACGAGAGGTAGACGGAAACTGAAAGATTTAGTCGGTGATTCACGTCCATGCCCAAAGATGGATGCTAAAACTACGAGGCGGTGCGTTTCGCGTCGAGGAAACCTCGGACGAGACCGTGACGGAAAATGGTGGGACCGAAAAAGTCCTCTACCTGATTGCAACGGCGTGCTACATGGTTCGACCGAGTATCCAAATTTCATTAAATATATTTCGCATGCTTTTTGTCGCAGCATTTTGCTCGGATGAGGCATTACGAGGTACTCGCTAGAATCTACGCAACAGACAGGGAAGCCCTCCTTGCACGAGGAGACGACCCATGATTTCTCCGTGAAAATGAGTTTTGTCTTTGGTTATTTCGGCTCATATTTCTACGATTCGCGAATATGGTGCCGGGGGATCGCACTCATGCATGCTTCTGCATTTGTATCCATGCCTGGATGAACAGAAGAAGACGCCACGAAGAGCACGAGAGACGCCGAAAACTGGTTCCGTGCCGCTTCTCTTGCCCCAAAAGCACAAAATAAAATGAGCTGCCGTTAATTTAGGACCGTTCCGTGATGAAACGGTCCCGTTCCGCAATGTTACCGGATATATTGTCGGAGTGATTCGTGACTTCTTCGGCCTCATTGTCGTCGTCTGGATCTTCTCCTTTTCAATATATGACACCTTTTTATGCCGAGTTCATGAGATTAGCTTAGATCGATAGGATGGTTGGCAGTGGCCGATCGATTTCATGGACTGTGGGGATATCTCACCCGGACATCCCAACATTGATAACATGGCGCCCGGATTGTATGTCATGCGCCCTAAAGTCATTTTCTCATGGGAACGAGTCGAGGAAATCTACCTCGCAGATAAGCCTAATGTTCCCGACCACCCTGAAATTGTTCAATAAACTCGGAAAAAAAGTCATTCTTGCAAAATGAATGAGGGAACTCATCCGAAAAATGGGACTCATCCTGACTACATCTGAAGCTAGTGCCTCCCTATGCGCATAACATCGGACATTTTAGAACTGACGTTTCAACAACTGTTACTCTTTACACAAACCTTTTTGAAGCTTCGAGGCATTCAGAGTAATTTTAGAATGCTTTCTGCGTCATCCAAAATATTCATAAAACTAGCTTTTCTACGAATAAGTTCTACAAGACCTGAAACAGGACGCTTTTTTGCCATCCGCTATGTTTCACGCAGAACTTTTATAAATCCGGGAACGACTTCGTGACACGGAAGGTCATTATATTCACTTCCTGTTAATTGGTCTTTAATCGTTTGGCAGGGGTGGCTAGCAGCATCTTAACGGTAATTGTCAATGTCGGTGAGGCGATGAGCCAGGCTTCCGGAAGATCATCCATGTCTGCGATATTTCCCGGGTACTTCCGTCGGGGTCATTGATGCATGACGTGTTGCATGGCCTGTCCTTCGTGTCCACGATGCCATCGTGGGCCGTTCATTTTCCTGCGGTGGAGGAGCCGGGCGCAGCGACCTTCATCGGTACGGTAGCGGTTCGATACCGAACATTCCCGATGGGTGAGGTCGAAGCCGAGAGGTTGCACTGTCGGGTCGGAGACCAGAGACTTCTTTGGAAATTCCGTTTTTCAACAGAGTGCTCTCCAACGTTCTTCCACGTTGAAGGGGGACGGGTCGAGAACTGCCGACCGTTCCCAGAGGGAAGAGCGAGATTTTAGCCGCTTTTTCGGTGGGTCGAGTACGATGCGATGTTATTTTCTATCCTCTGTACACATCCATTGATTTTTTTCATTTTCCCACTTTCCCAATTACATGTGATCCTTATCACTTCCCTATGTATGTGTTTTATTCATACCTTTTCCCTTATGCATATATTTGTTCTTACCACTTCCCAATGTATTGTTGTCTTCCCCTCTCTCTATATGTCTTCTTATCCCTCTTCCTGATGTGAGTTTGGTACACACAGAACAACTGTATCAATTGAGACGCTGAATATTAATGTAACTTGAACAATAAACATTCACATCAATAGGTCCTGACGATAAGTCCAAGTCAAGTGAAGCCAATGCAGCCAACTTGTAAGCCTTGCAGCCTGTTAACAGGTTTGGGTTATCTTGACACAGTGCTTAATATCTTGGAAAAAAATTAGAAAAACGTAATTCACTATAGGTATGCCAAGACACGGTGGTACAAAGGACTCGCTTTTCCCTTTTTTCCCCTTCAATACCTGATCTAAATCGTTATCTGTATCCTAGACGCAATTGTCAGATTGTCATACAGTATATTTTGAATTCATTTGAGTCTATGTTGTGCAACGTCAAGAAGTTGGAGCTGAAATCCAGAGAGCTCTGGTTCAAAGTAAGCACTTTACCTCTGGAAGAACTATATGAGGAATAAATAAATCATGGGTTTATTCATATAATAGACCTAATGCATACAACCATTACCTACATACAAAATTGACGTACGTAGGCACTCTGAAACTTCATGACTACTTGCACAAGACTTAGGGCTAAGCTGATACAGCCCAGAATCACTCGCATTCATAACCACCACTACGTAGAAGTTACTGTATCTAGATTGAATTCGCATCACCCTCATATTGTGGAGAACGGAGAAAACTCATTTCCATTGGTTCTGCTTCATCGGGTGATCGACGTGACCATCTGTGGAAGATATCACTACCTGCAATCATGGAAGCGCTCCTATAGCAGGGTACGAATTCAAACCGGGAAAAGTATCCGTTATTTACAACGCCACCTATTGATCCTGGAAGCAAACCAATGCGCCCGGCAGGAGGACGGCGAGTCCTTCGTAACACCGTGTCTTGGCATACCTATAGTGAATTACGTTTTTCTAATTTTTTTTTCCAAGAAATTAGGCACTGTGTCAAGATAACCCAAACCTGTTAACAGGCTGCAAGGCTTACAAGTTGGCTGCATTGGCTTCCCTTGACTTGGACTAATCGTCAGGACCTATTGATGTGAATGAATAGTTTATTGTCCAAGTTACATTAATATTCAGCAGTAGAAGACATATAGAGAGAGGGAAAGACAATAATACATTGGGAAGTGGTAAGAACAAAAATGTGCATAAGGGAAAAGGTATGAATAAAACACATACATAGGGAAGGGAGAAGGATCACATGTATTTGGGAGAGTGGGAAACTGAAACAAATCAATGGATGTGTATAGAGGATAGAAAATAAAGTAAAAAATATGAAAAATAATTAAAATGTAAATAAATGATGGGACTAAAGACATTGGTAGAGCTTTTACCACAGGTTTCATACTATCAAAGTTACAAGAGTTTTCAAACCTTTGAAAAGTGGTATCCAGTGCATAACAAGTGATGTACTTCGGGTTGCCAGACTTTTCCCATGAATGGCCCAAATGTGGATGCCAATGCCAGAGATTCGCCAAGTATGCCGTATTAGGGCCATAACTGGCCCTTATCGATTTGGCTACCTGGGATCGGCTTGTCTCGTGGATCTGGCCAATATTATCGCGAAGTTCATCTAGAAGAATGTCGCTGCTGCGGAAAAGCGATCCGGAAGGCCTTCGACAGTGACATCTCGAGGAGAACGTGCCCTAAGCCTCCGAGTCCACACTCATCGTCGAGATCCTTTAGTCGACATCGCCCATGCGTACGAGTCATGGAATGGCGCCACGTCATCCCCACAGATTTGGCAATGAAATGTGTAGCACGTAAGAAACGACTTCTGCCCGAATGGAATGAAACGCTCGGAATGGTCTGGTCAGAGGACACGTCAGACCCTCGAGTATCGGTGGTGGTGCACCCCTCTTCGATGAATCGAGGTTTCAGCAATTCACTATTAGAGGTCGCACCTGGGGTTGGAGAAGCTCCGACGAAGCCCTTCGACCCAAATGTTTTCGGCACACGGTGAAACACGGAGGGGGCAGTGTAAAGTACGGACTGGAATCTGGCACGGCAGGAAGACGGAGTTGTTCGTCGAAGGACGTCTTAATTCTGTCGTGTACGTGAACATTTTAAAGAGCGGCATCGTACCAACGCATCACAAACACACACCGAGACTCGATGTTCTCGATGAGACTCATTCTTTGGGAAAATGGCGCAGCGTATTACACCGGTCGTGTGACCGCAGTCTAAAAGAAGAAGGAATGCATTCCAATTCTTCCCTGGAGACCCGAAATACCAGACATGAATCTAATCACGCACCCGTGGAAGCATTTGGATAGTCAGCCGAAGGCAACCGGTCCAGGTCCCACCGACGGAATTAAAGGAAACACTCACGCGGACATGGGGGGGAGGGGAGGGGGGACCTGAACCAGATCGTCATACAAAATCTCATCGATTCGATATTAGAGTAGAAGCTCTTCGCGATGCAAAAGGTGGTTCGACCATCTACTTTAATTAAGAATTTCTCTCATTTGATCGTCTTTATTTGCCTTTTCCCGAACAAACATATCGTAGTAACAACAGGTTCTCAAAGTATTATGGCAGGTCTTTGTAGAAAGCGTAGGATGGACGCTCCTTGTTTCTCCATCATGTTCCTTTCCAATCTCCATGTAATCGAAGGTTCAATTTCGTTAGGAAGCTCTTGTTCACCACAGGCATCGAGAGAGGAATCATTTCAGATTCATCTCAAGTACAGTATATTATCACGTGACGCTTGACGCTTCTTTCTTCCCCTTCGTTTCGTCGTTTCGTGCATTTGGAGAACATTTTCAAAGTTCGAGGTTAATGGTTCGAAACAAGGACAAACATTTCTTGGAAAGTATGGCAAAACAATGTGTGCACGCAGCTGAAATGGTGTGATGGTCCCTCTCAAAGTAATCCCTTTGCCGAATCATACATTTTTGTGAGCGACAAGGCTGTACGAGGCCTGGAAGACGTGCAAGAAGCCACATTTCTCCAGTTCCTCGAGTGCTGCCGTCGCGGCTGGGTTCGGATCCTCGGTGGATGGAATATGACTCCCTTTCAAGGATTCCTTCATATTCGGAAACAGACTCGAGTTCGCATGGTGTGGAATCGGGGAATTGGGAGCAACGTCACTCCGCGGCGAGCGAGAATCTCACGAGCCAGCAGGAAAAGGTGACGAGGTGCGTTATCGTGTGGCAGGGTCCAGTTTCCATCCCGGAACAAAGCACGTCGCTTACGGCGAACGGCATCGATCTTCCAAACCCATTTGCATAACATTTTTCATTCAAAGCCCGACCTTGTGAGACAAACACGATGGATGACGCCCTTGGCATGAAAGAAACATCATCTTCCAGTGGACGTGTCGAGTCGGCACTTGTTTGGTCGAGGGGAGGAAGGCGATTTCCACACTGTGCCTTCGTCTCAGGATCGAAAGGTCCAGTCACGTTTCATCACCGGTCACGATACGATTAAACGTGGTGGGGGTCATCGTCACTGCTGTTCCTCAGCTCTGTGGAGATGTCCAGTCTGCATGTCTTCTGTTCTTGTGACAGCGGGGTAAAAAACGTGTAACTACTCCACGCATTTCCACATTTTCTGAGCACGGTCCGACAGGATCCGTATGAGATTCCTAACTTGATGGCCGTGCTGGAAACCGATCGTCGTCTTTTTCTGTGAAACAAGTCCGGCAGGGAATGCGACGTGTCATCGTTTCGACTCGTTCAAGATTGGCCACTGCGCACATCATTTTCAACCGACTGGCTACCCTCCCGGAACCGTTCGTGCCAACTGTAAGCAGATATTTTATCGGTGACAGCATTCCCATACGCAGCTGTTAACACTTCTAGGGCCTCTTGTCTTCACTTTCCTGCTTTTGCGCAACATTAGCGGACCGTGCGTTGCTCGATCTGCTCCATCTTACCGCATTCCTCGACCAATAGACAGACACGCCACACAACCGGATGCATGACGCCGTTCTTAGAACGGCTGGGGAGCCATCTACCGATGGCGCTCGTAAGCTGTGTTTCAGAGACACTAAAATGTCAGAAGCACTTCGTTTTACCTGCCACACGACAAGCATTGGGGCACACGGGCATCCTTGCGGGAATTTTTTGCAAAGTGTTATGCACTTGGTGACGGCTCTGGCCTTCGTGACATGAGGTTACGTGCAAGTCGCATTTCAATATCTGTCTTAGATTTCCGCGACAACCGACCGAGTCATGGAAAGACGGGAGGAAATCATGCGACGGTCGTTGAAGCGAAGTCGGCCTGAATATCGCTGATTTCATGAAATGTGAGGGAACGCCTTCGCTGAGGTGAATCACGGACGACGAACGCTAGGAAGAGATGGCTCCACCGATTTAATCGCATCGTGATTAAGACCGATATCAAATTTGGCTTGCTTGCATTTGTCGGACTCTTCCAGGGAGAATAATGCTTACACGAGCGAGAGATGAAGAAACTCGCGTGAGCCCACACGGAATCGCAAGAAAATATGTGAAAATCATTTTCATGACGCTTTTTCTCCGTCCTCAGAACGGGAAATGAATGATTATTTGTGTTTAGTGGTGCATGCATGTATACCTCGAATGCAGTGTAGCTTTATCTCAGTTGATCATCGTCTCGATGGATATTTGATTTGAAACCGCCGCAAGGTTTTGTCAGAAGAGTGGTAAAAAAAAATAGTCCCATGGTTGCATGCCCCGCTGCGGTGGGCATTCTCGCCCGAGGCAAGGAGAAAGAGGAAAGAAAGAGCCGAAGTAATAGAGTCTCACTCTGTCGGGTGCAAACAATACAGGGATCGCGCCTGTTTTTCTGAGAGCTCGAAAAGATGAATAGACTCATCGTGGATCGCGTGGTATGGAGTCCATACCACACGATCCATACCACCAACAGTGCAACTAAGTCCGACTTAATTGCACTGTTGAGACCGGAAAGTGAGAGAGACCCAGACGACCCACGATGGTTGGCGACGATCCATCAGAGCATGGAGAGGATCGGGTATATGTCCTACTGAGTCCTCTATCCGGTCTCGATATAATGAAAAGAAAGAGACGCAGAGACGACGATGGCTCAGCCGAAACAGAAACCGACGAACAACTCAATCTCTGCAACGATGCACGGCTTCAAAGAGGTAACGAGTGTGAATCTAGAATAGGCGGAAGACGACGAGCTCGCCGCTGAGGACGTTATCGGAGAGCCTTGGCGAGGGACTTCGAGGACGTAATCGGGCACGAAAGGAATCGCTATGCGCATCACTCTCTTGCAGGCCTGTTCGAGAGCCACGGAGAGCTCTGCAAAATGCTGAAAAATACCGAATTGAAAAAAGGTCACAAAGAATGTACCGAACTGCTTTTTCGCGTCTGATGATATGACTAAAACGGACGAGAAACTTTTCTGGTGGCCGAATGCTGAGTTAACCTCGAGACACCGTCCACCCGATGGGTCACGAGACGGCACCGTTTCGCTTGCTTCTTCGAGTCATCCATTTCCGCCAAAAAATGAGGACATTCAGCCTTCGAGTTGCGTCCCGTGTCGAAGCAGACTCCTTCGGCCCGAGATGAGCGGGAGAGTATTCCCCCTGGAGGCATTCTCGTCCAAACGGGGAAAGTAAAGCAGTCCATTTCCCTTTTTCCTTTTTCCTTCTCTCTTCCTACTTTTCGGACTGCGGGGTAGTGAAATATATTCTCCATGCGGAAGTTCTAGGTAGTCTCACCCCTCTATCGCCGTGTCGATTCGCCGCACCTACGTGAATTTCGATCGAGGACCGAAACCGTGGAAAATTCGTCGAATTGAATCCCTTCCAGCAGTAGTATGGGGTTCCCGGTCGACTCTCTGTGGTCTATTCCCGGAATGGTTATTTTTCTAACAGTCGATCACCCGACTCGTCGGCTCCCCGGCTAACAAATTTACCTATCGGTCATTTAGTCCCTAGAGAGACAGAGCCTGGCCAACTTCCGCACTGAGCGCCATTTTGATTTTTCCGAATTCAGTCTCCCAGTTCTTTCTCGTAAAAATCGCTTCAATTCCCTGAAAACATCCAGATCTGAGTGCTCATATGTGTTACCAAATGATCAGATACTCGTACACTCCCAAACATCACCGATCGTAATATATTGCTCTCAGATGTATTTTCTGCACCTCGGCTAACATTTGAGACGTTCCTAATACATACAAAATTCCAACATACTAGCGGATAACTAAAGCTAATACCAGTATGCACTCTGATCAGCCATCTCATCTCCACATATGCCATTCTTCCACGGTGGGAGAGAAAGAGAAGGGAATTCGATGTTAGCAAGTTCCTTGTTTTTTAAAAAATAAGCTCCAAAATGTTGATTTGAGGCCTACCAGTAATGCATCCAAAGCTTACAGGCTTAATTCTGGCGAGGCCCTTAAATTATTCCTGGGTCTATTTGGGCAGGGTTTGTGATGTCACCAACCCATCCATCACATCTATGCATGTTTGGGCTATTTCAGTACTTAAATTCATCCAGAACTTGACGTAATTGGTGTGGAAGTGGTGATAAATTAAGATTAAATTTTTTGTCAGATATAAATATTAGCCAAAATGTGGGAAAAAACGAGAAAAATTATGAAATATTTTTGATGAAAGAAAGCACTTATGAATTTTGGCCTGCTAGATGTATTTAAAAAATAGCGGTAACCAGCCGAGGCGTACATCATAAGTCTATGTAATGCAAGCGTACTCTGAAGTGAGGAGGAGTTCTTCATCTTCCAACTCCATCTGTCTATTATTTTTAGTCGTTATAACGCACAGGGGTGTTGATCTCTCATGAATGAATAGCATGGGCTCCTATCTACAGTATATACGTAACGAGTGGCGGATGTCTGTACGACCTGATTTAGTCCGGTGAACTCCTCCTAGGTTTCTCAACTGATTTCCACCATCGATACCTCATTCGATTTGTAATTTCCTGCAGATGGTCTAACTCGTTTCAGATTTTTTTAGAGTTGACCTTTGACCCGACCTGGATGTCCATTTCTGGGGTTCGCACTGTTGGCGTGCGCGACCTTGGATGGAGTACGGATCCGAATGTTCGAAAGTTTCGGTAAATGTTTGCAAACACAGACCGACCGATTGCAACACGCCTTGGCAGATTCCAGATTGCCCTCAAAGTTCTCGAGGTCTCGCTGGGAGATTTTTTGTTCAAGAGATATTGCTCCAAAATTTCGATTTTTTCCTCTTTGGTGTAGTGACTAGCCATGGTATCTCGCTGACTTGGTGGCAAAGTCACGCTAACATTATCCCAGATTGCAAAATGCTTTGACCCATCTGTTTACCTAACCTTCATTTCGACGACTTTGTGCATTCTGGCCAAAAAAGTTATAGCCTTGCGCCGTAGGCCTCATGCGTCAGAGCGATGGTAACAGGGGCTCAGGCAAAAACATCGGAAAAATTCATGGCATTGAGAGTATTAAGTGTGAGCGGATGGGTTCAGTGACTAAGGTTTGACGATTGATATCTTAGTAAGGAGATGAGATACAATCATGAAATATTCAGCACCACTGGATCAAGGCCTCATCTAACGAATGATGAGCTTGAAAAGGTTTCATCAAGTTGATAAGATCTTGGTTTCAGAGGTTTTGTCAGAATCCGTGTTTGAACTCAATTGATGGCGCTGCGATTAAGAAACTCTGTCCAATAATTTGGCAAAGGTTGCTCTATATAGTGGTCAAATTTCGTAAAGAACGGTTGCGTCCTCTCAGAGATATGAGTGTTCAAAGATGTACAATTGAAATGAAACGCCCAGTACATTGAGATGCTGAATCTAGTCCTGTTTCCGAACTCCATTGTAGGCCTGGATGATTATCACATAATCCGTCCAATTTCCGCACATCAGACGGCCGGAGTGGCGGACGCAGGCCGCTAGAGAGTTGCATCTGTTAGAAAAGACCAGACAACTAACGACACATGGATGTAATGCTCGCGGGGTGCACTGCAGTGATATGAATTCGCTGTCGGTGTCCAGTTTAATATTTTCACCTCAGCAGCCCAAAGTGACCTCCGATTCCTCTTTAATGGGAAGCGAAACATTCTATATTTAGTCTTACTCCTATTGGAGCTTCGAACACCCATACAGCTGGGCATCGTCGCCAAAAAATCCCATGGGATTGACTCTTCCAATATAGCCGATGCCGGGCTCGTGGAATCAAAATGACGCCCAGGCGCGGCAGCCAATCAGATTCCATAAAAATAGGGACTGGAGTTGGCCAGGCTTTGTCGCTCTAACGGTCACGTGGGGAGGTCGATCGGTTGCAGGGTCTCGTGCATAAATAAATTATTCTCTTCCTCGTACTTCCTCATTCCGGCTTTTCTAAAAAATTGAGACACTGGTGGATTCCAAATCCGTGTGTCGCTGCTCACATGATGCTGTTTCCGTCTATTTCTGGCTTTGACTCATGTTCCGCCGAAGTGGCACGATGCCCCAAAACAGGACAGCCCTGCTAGATGAACGTTTTATCATTGTTTTGGTGAAAGGGGGCTTACTCTTACATTCTTCATTTTCAAGCCACCTGACTGACCTGACATAAACTCATTTTGGATTTTCATAGACATCTCCTCGATCGGCTCATATCTGATAACTGAGAGAATCATCCTGCAACCGTATATTTTCGACTACTCGTGAGAATCTTCATCACCGATTTGACTCTTTTTTTAAATTAGTCGTGATGTTCTCTCTGCGAACCAAATTTCCTGAGGTTGGGAGCATACACTTAAATGGTTTCCTTTCCTCCAGTGTGAGCTATTATTCCTTCCATTCGCTTAGCCCCCCCCCCCCCCCTCCTCTTCCCCTTCTCTCTCTTTCCATTCAAGGCTTGGTTACAGGGTTACGCTTCAGGATTACGCGGTTACTTATCCTCTCTTCCATTCGTTGGAACTCTTTTAAGATATCCTGCCAAACGAGACGTTTTGATGGGAATGATATCCATTGAGAAAAACTCGTATTCATCCATCCGACAACCTGCATACTCCATCGCATCGTTTCACGACCGTCATACCTTTGTGTCGCTATCGAAGAATTCATCATTTGGGAATCCGGTATCGAGGTCGGGAAGGTTTCCATATGGGCAATCGTCCAGTCGGGAATTAGACCGTCGGGAAATAGACCATCGGGATATCGACTGCGGGGAATCGAACCGACATCGTGGTATTCTTGGTTTCCAGGTCTCCTCTCCAAAATATCAACAGCAAGTGTTAAGCCGAGCAAGCACGAAGAAACAACATATAATAAGGAGAGGGACACCACTTCCAAGATGTTCCTTCGAACGGAAAGCGGTGCGATTTCGATAGGGACAGTTCTTATCGATGATTAATGTCACAGAGCTTGTCAGCATGATGAGATGATGCAGTTGGGATTTGGATTATTAGGGGCCAGGGAGAACAGTGGCTCATCTATGTGATAATAGCCGACGTCCATCCTGTCCTCCGGAGGCCTCCTCGAGTCGGCTTTTCTCAATCCGATCCGATCGGCCCTATTCCAGTCGTGGCCCCTCCGGACTCGAAACTCGACCGACCGATCGAACTCTGTGAACTCGACCCGATCGTGTCGAGCCGATCGGGCCGGCCCGCAGCCCGCAGCCTGCTCAGACCTCTAAGCTTCAAAACTCCAGATTTCTGGGTTCGCCGCATTTCTAAGCGATTCTGCCGACGCTTCCACTATCCCATGACGTCACGTTCGTGCCGGCCTCAGAAGCGCGCTCATAGTTCACGACGTTCCGCTGGCAGTTGCTTGCCCGAAAGTGACAACATTCAACGACGTGATAGCGTCGAGCGCCGAAGGAAGGAGGTGTCCTTTTTACCAGCAGCTGTAAGCGACTGGAGAAAAGAATCCTCTGATGCCGTATTCGTCTGCACCAAAAAAAAAAAACTCGATTGCGGACCGAACGAACCCGACCCGCACGAACTGCGGGTCGGGTCTGTCCGATAGAGTTGATCCTCATGCCGTACATCACCCTATCCGAGGCCCGGATCTTCGAAATTCGAACGACGTGTCTCACTCGATTGCTAGAAAGTGGAAATGAAAATCGGCATGCATGGGATTGACGGTTCTCCGATGATGTAACGCATCCCCTATTATTGGTCTAAAGCGTGGCAGTTTCTAAATTGAAACGTTTTCTCTTTGAAATTCTCCAAGACCAAACTCATTAAAACTATTTTTAAGGGAAATTGAGGGGCGGGGGGGTCACTACGGATAGGAAGCATCTCACCTCCTTCATCTGATACCCGAGAGTTCCAAATTTGTAGTGTGTCTCATTTGATTATCATTACACGGAACCCCATGGAATTTGGCATATAGGGAAATCGGGGAATTTTGGGGAAGGTGAATGAACTCGCGCAACCAATATTATCGATTCGAAATATGACTTCAAAATTACAACTGTGAATTTCATTTCAATGTTATTAGGGAAAAATTCGATTAACCTTCGATGGGAAGACGTGAATGTTTCACGGGTAGTCATGTAAAATGTCGCATCATGAGGTCTGTTTTTTGTTCCTATCCCAATAAAGCTGGCAGAGATACTTTCGATCGGTGAGCAGGGTTCCTAACTGGTGTCACCCGGTTGGGAATTCCAAAGGAGCGGTTGGAACCACGTGTTCCGGATGATTCTACTCGGACCAGTCCAACGAGTCGCGATCACGCTCACGATATCGATCCTTTTCCCATCGTGAAGGTCACCATTGCCCACGCCAGGACATTAGAAACTCTTCTTGCAAATCCATAAGTTTCCGAACTCCAGTCGATCCAAGTTGCGAATCCTGTCCTAACGGAACTATTGGGTTGATGCATATATTCGTAGAGTATTTTCCCTCAAAAAAAATATTTTACATCGAGGCGAAATAGCATCAATCGATAATATCATCACCAATATGATCGACAACAGTCGCCCATCTGTTTGGCAATTGATCGATCCAGCTCTTGCCGAAGCCTGGCAATTTTGAGGCGAAAAAAGCGGTTAGGTCGGAGTGGAGTGCATGGTAGTTTTCGCAGTGTTTCTCGGTCAGATGGTCTTGAAGAGAGCGGAACAAATGGTAGTCGGATGGCGCACTGTCAGGCGAGTATGGGGGTATGCGGGAAAACTTCCCATGCTAACTCTCGGGTTTTTTCCTGGGTCATCTTCGCAACGTGCGGTCTCGCGTCGCCGTAAGCAGGATCACGCCTTTCGATCGACCAGTGCCGGACGTTTCTTGAGGAGAGCTTCCTGGAGGACGCTACAGTCGTTGAGCGAAGACTTAAACGTTGATGGACTGGCTGTTCTCGAGCAGCTCAAAGTACAGGACACCCATCATGTCCCGTCATGTACACAACATTATATTTGTTGGGTGCAGGTCCGCTTTGACCTCTGGCGACTACTTTTCTCCAGGGTCCAGCCACTGCCTTTTGCGATGAACATTGCTGTAACAGACCCATTTTTCATCACTGGTGACGATCCGTTCCAAAAAGGGCTCGTGATTCTGCAGCGAAAGCAGCGAAGCACAAGTCGACACACGTTGAACTCTGTCGTCAGCGGACGATTCGTGCGGCACCCGACTTACGTGCTTTTTGACCTGGTCGAGGGCGTGAAAATGGCGAACCACTGTTGACTGGTCACAGGTGAGTTGTATGGCCAATTCCCGTGTTGCTTCACGAGGATTGGCATTGAGCAGAGCTTGCAACGCCTCCTTACCAAAGTCCACACGCCGACCTGCGCGTGGTGCAACCGACAAGTTGGTATCTCAGTAACTAAACTTGGCAAACCACGTTAGACACGTGGATTCACCAACGACTCCCTCTCCGTCCACAGCACAAATATTCCTCGCTGAAGCCGCTGCCGTCGAGCCTCATCTGAACTCATACAACGTGATATGTCGAAAATTCAGTTTTTTGCCATCCATTATATCAAACATATTTCGTTTCGGATGGGAAATTACTATGGTGCGAGGAGCAAGAGGATCTCCCCAATCCTTTCCCACTCTCCTCCCCTCTTCCCTTCAACGAACCCAGTATCTTATCTCATAAATTATTGGCTTGTCATATTCCACGGAGTGCCAACCGAAGCATGACATTAGGTCCACTAGGAATGCTCCATTGCACACACCACAAAATCGTGGAAATTATTGGCTATACTTCGCCACCGATATGCAGTTGGGTTTCACCTGCGATTTCATTCTTTTGCGAAAAGTTTTCTAAACGGCACATCAACAGGCACTCGACGTTCCTTGCAATGGACGTGAGGCTTCCCGGTCCCTTCGTACAAACTCTCTCTGCCGCATTAAATTTGGGAGTCGGACCAAGGAGCAGGCTTGTCTGTCACGTATTCGACAAATGGCACCTCTATGATTATCTCGCCATGAAGTCCATTGAATTTCGGCTGTGTTGTGAAAAAAACCAGAGATATCGGGCAGAAAATGATGGAACGCGTTCGGTATTTTGCGCATGCCTTTAGCGGAAATGCTCACTCTAACCGAGTAGCCACCCCGCATATCGTCAGAGTAAATTATAATTCAGAAACATACCATCTGGATTATTATTATAATCGCGATCCTCCTACTTCATGAAACGAGCGACTGAAGAAAACTGCTCTGTCGCACAAACACGTGTGATGCCAGATGATTGTAGTATGTATTTGGGCAACCGTAGGGAGCTGTTTCAAAGAACAGGGGACGCATTTTAGTGGAATCAGAGTGACTTGGTTCTAGGAGAACTTAGGCGCCATCTGACGCCGGTTTGGCAAGCTCCTTAACCGCATTCGCCCCTGCTTTCATGAGCCGCCCAGTGATGGGATGATGGGTTAAGCATCTACGGAACGATGTGAATAGACCGGTCCAATTATTAGCGTATATCAGCTACCGTCTCAAGCTATGGGCAGACGATAGACGGACGAAAAATTTTGCTGGGAAGTCGCAAATCCCTTGGTATTCCGATGCAGTGGATTTCGTTCCATCGAGACACGTTCGTTCCAGGTGAATTTGCTGCCGCTCCAATAATGTGAACTCACCGCATGGTAGAGAATAAAAAGAAATCCAAACACGAATGCCCTTAATCGTGTATAAACAATGATTACAATTTTAAAAAATGTGTCCATCGTTGCTTGCTTCATACATGAAAAAGTCCAAAGACTTCATCAGTACGTATCCTAAAAGCAGCCCGTGCCGTACCACCTATACCCTGCTCGATGTTCACCGCGCGCCTGGCCTCTACGTGAGTCACCTTAGGTGAGGTCTCGGCCTCCTCGTCTGCGTCGTCCCCTAAACGAGACCTCTTGGCAACGATGAGCTCAACTATTTGGTCCTCGAGGTCTTCGCGTTCGGCGAAGCGCGGTGCGTCTTCGCCGATGCTGTCGTTGGATTCTCCGTTGGTGACATAAAGAACGGTGAGACCCTCCTCACAGGTTAACGCTGGCACCTCTCGTCTAGAATGAAAAGCAGCTCAACGGGAGTGGTTTGCGTTGGTCTCTGCCTCAACAGCCCGCCAACACTTAGTCACAAAGCGCACCCTGCGTTGGGAGCGAGAAGGAGGGAAAAACCCATCTGTGTCTTGCGGCTTCAATTCACCCCGATCATCTCCCTATAGAGCAGACCTTCATCCCGGACATACGGCGAAATTTAAATGCTCTTGTATAGTAATGGTTCGGTTCCTGATCAAATGTCCAGATAAACCGGCTGTCCCCATTAACCGATGGCCCCAAAAAAGCCGAATTCACGGCATATAATTTGGCTGGTTTTCTAAAACTCCTATTACTGTATATTCACTCGTATGAGGCATTACGAGGCTTTCAGGTGAGCTTAGACTACTGGCAGGGACGTTCCCTTCTCCATGTCGATATAGAGAAATTGAAGAAGTCGCAATGTCGTATGCAGGTATGGATCTCGATTCAAAAATCATCGAAATCAGATTTCCATCTCGGAAAGAGTTCCTCGCCCACTTTCCACGAAAAGGCCATCTCGTTCTTGTAGAAAGTAACAATTTCGTATTAGTTTTCTTAGCTCTGCTTCTTGGAATTGAGGAGCAGGCATTCATTCCAAATTGTCATATTCCGAATGTGTTTTCAAGCGATGGATGAGAAATCTAACTATAGGTGACGTTCATTGGAGTCAAGTGCCGTCTTTCTCGATGAAAATAACAGAGGTTTCAACAAAAAGTTTTATTCTCCTACACGTCATTTTTTTATGGTACTTGGAACATATGCCTATTATTGTTCGTATTTTACAATAAAAGAAGGTTTGCATCACTGCATAAAAACAAGCGGGAGTTCACTGAATATCCAAAGAATGTGCTTGTAATGCACAAAGACTTCGAAATATGTATTAGCATCCCGGTAATGCCATCTAATTCAGAAGCAACCAAAGGAAAAGCAAACGATGGTTCAAACAAGCAATAGTTCACTGAATGTCCATAAAACGTAACTCTTAATGGCAGTCGAAACTGGGTCAGTCGGAACTGTAGAGCCGAGAAGGGTTGGAAATGACGAATGAGACTGACTCGCGATTCAGTTGTTCACTCTTAGAAAAAGGGGAGCGATTTTTCTAAAAAAAAAAGGGAGTAATATCGCTAACTCAAGTTTCACTCCCCTTACGTCATGGTAAAGAAGCGAATTTGCTCCATCACCAAGGAGTAACATTTCCCTCCTCCTCCTTTAAATAAAAACGCTTCCTTAAGACGGAGGTATGGATGTCATGCAAATGCACAAATTCTCATATATAGTTTGTGTCGCTTTCGCTCTCTTACAGTATAGGCGTTGACCTACCTCAGTACTAATTATAAGCACATGTCAGAGGGTGGGCCACCTCTTTTGGTTTCATGAAGTGTGCAGATAATCAATTCTTCATTGTCTCATTAAGCTATTGGATGGTTGCATGATGTTCATGGACAATCTCTTTGTATTCGAGATTTCCTATGCGGATGAAATTTTACGCGTTCCAAAAGGGATATAAATGGGAATATGAGCTTGTTTACGGCTTGGACACTATGAATATGTCTTGAATATGTGGATAACAAATAATAAAGTGTCCGTGTTTATTGATTCCTGTAATGAGACAAGGCGAGACATATGTCGAGGTACTAAACAATCCTGCGAGTGTCGATTCCAGGGAAAGAGGGAAGGGAACATTTGTGTACTGTGCAAAAGGTGGGACCCTTACCTCCATCTAGTGGCATGGCGAAGAACTTCAAGATGTTCATTTCGATACTTGCGATGAGGGAGCATTTGGTGAGTAATAAAGTAAATTCGAAAAGCTATATGCTCACATTTTACTCCCCAAGCGCTCGGACTTTTCTATGAGAGTTTAGCACTTTGCGTTCTTACACTCTTAGAAAATTCCGAGCGTTTGGGGAATAAAAAGTGAGCACACCGTGAGCTTTTCGAATTTACTCTCTTATTACTCACCAAATGATCCTTCATCGCTCGTATTGAAGTGATCACCTTGAAGTTCTTTGCCAGGCCACTAGATGGAGGTAAGGTTCTCAAGGATTGTTTAGTACCTTGCCAAATGTCTCGCCTTGTCTCATTACAGGAATCAATAAACACGGACACTTCATCATTTGTTATCCACATATTCAAGACATATCCTTGAGTCCCTACCGTAAACAAGCTCATATTCCTATTGAGAACCCTTTTGGAACGCGTAGGATTTTATCCGCATAGAAGACCTAGAATATACTAAGAGTGTCCGTGAGCTTCATTCAATCAGACCTCAATGAAATGAGGTAATAAGGGACTGATATCCCCGATACTCCACCGAACCTATTAGAGGTGGTCCGACCTCTGACGTGTACTGTAAGCAGTACAGTCAGAATCGGTCAAGGAGAGTGAAAGCGACACACAACATGAGTGAGAATTTTCTTATTTGCATGACATCCCTATCGCTTTCTGAGGGGAGCGTTTTTACTCACAGAGGAGGAAAGCAATTTTACTCCCTGGTGATGGAGTAAATTCGCTCCTTTTCCAGAGTGAAAGGGGGATGAAACTGGAGTTAGTTATTTTACTCTCTATGTTGAGAAAAATCGCTCCCCTCTTTCTAAGAGTGTAGGCATGTAAGGTATCTTCTGCAGGACCCGAAAACCATACAGCCAATTTAAATTACGAGCTGCTAATCCTCTGCAATTCCATCCGGCCGGCCATATTCAATAAAGAAACTGCCAAATGGACAGAGGCGTCTTCTGTTACGACACAGCGCGCTCCTCATCGGAA
This sequence comes from Darwinula stevensoni, assembly GCA_905338385.1. Lineage (NCBI taxonomy): Eukaryota > Metazoa > Arthropoda > Ostracoda > Podocopida > Darwinulidae > Darwinula > Darwinula stevensoni. Next base: position 49,314 of record CAJPEV010001597.1, read on the forward strand.
ACGGAAGCGAAAGTCCAAGAGGCCATGGTATACAGAAATTACGATGTGCTCGCTCACCAAGCTTACTCGCCGAATCTGTCACCTTATGACTTCTGCTGCAAGGTCGAGAAAAAGTTGCAACGACAACGGTTTGATCGATATTGAAAACCTACTTAATTTCTTCAATTCGGGAAGTACGTTTCGGACTGCCTATCGAAAATCTGGTCCTTCATCGCTAGAGTTCCGCCCGATTGGAACGGAGTGCTGTGGTTACAGTTTCCAGTTTCTGAATGAAGTGGGCACGTTGCTATATTATGAAGTCTTATCGAAGTCGAGTGATGCGAACTTCATGCATACTCTATTCATTCTATGTAGGGGGAAAAAGAGAAGACTGGCATATATGAAATTTCCAATATTAATATTAATATTCATGAAGATTTGGAGTTCTATAGGCCATAGAAAAATGGAAAGTAGCTTCTCTTTCGAGGAAAGTGGAAATGTTTTTCGCAATCGGTTCTACGTGCAACCACAATGTGCGGTTTGACGTAATTTAGGCGTCAGAGATGTGCTATCTCGCAACGCAATATTGCAATGTGTCAATCATGATACCTGGGCGATGCAAAGAGGATAAGACGAATGCGAACAGAACGAATACCGCAAACCATAGCAGCAGTGGCAACGGTGATTCAGCGCAGCCTGTCCGAGTCAGTGTGTCACCACTTGCAGGTAGTTGGAAGAAGCACTAAAGCGACGCGCCGAATTCTTCGCGAAACAGTTTCAGAATCTTCGCATGACTAACTGATTTCAATTACTCCGTGGGAGGAAAAATATGAACCTTGTAGAATATTAACCCATGAAAAAATGTAAGAATGACCAACAAACAAGCAACTCTTGTAAATTTTAAACGTATTAAACTTCATTGATACACCCTGTAGCTGTTCTATATATACCCTTTTCTTGCCCTACCACAACGCCGTAATCGACATAAATCACCATCTGGCGGGTATCAAATAAATTATTTCAGATCCACTAGTCTGTCAAAAATTAGCTTCATTCGACAGGCCCTAACAACCCAACAAGTTTGGAAGGTCACCTTTTAAAAACCTTGTTGTAGCCTATGAAAGGTGTGGAGTACTCATTTCCTTACTATTTATCCCTCCTATTCCTTATCCACAACATCTCTTCCTCTTCCAGATGAATTGCAGGAACGCCGGATGAGGATGTATTAATATTGCATATGATGGAGTGAGACAACGGGCCCCTTCAAGGTATTTCTAGGGAATACTAATATTTTCTTAAAGATCGATTTGGCTCATTATTCTTTACCTACTTATCTGAAACCAATAAATGGAAATACTGAAGCTTACTTAGATGGATTTGATTTGTTCAATCATCAATAGAGCGCTGAAGGCGAAGTTATGCCGTCAACACTTCTAGCACAACCCAAACCCCCGATATCTTGGAATAACACTGGATAGGAGTCTGTAATTTTGAATTTTGCGAAACTCAGGAGTGGCCATGAGTAAGGGTGGAAGACAGGAAACCTCGTGTGTGACGTTCGCCAAGGTAAGAGATGTTTGTCGTTGAGACACCTGAGCCCATAGAAAGGCCAATTCAAGAGGGGAAATGTGCAACGTATCACTGTTTCGCTGAAATGGAATCAAATGAAATGGGACATATTGCAAACCTTTTTTACGAGTTTCCTTTTCTGTTCAGTTCCCATGGAATCCCATCTGCTATTCCGAATATCGCACTCAACAACCAAAAAGGTTTTCTCCATTTTTGTAGATTTTCTCATGCCTAATTCAGCAATTCTGCAAAAATGTTATTGAATCCAATGCCAACGTTTGCATGCTCTCAATTGGCATCCTGATAAGTCTTTTTTCAACCATTGCGCAAGAACTACTGTACTTCATGCATCTATCCTCGAAGACATCTATCAGGATTCCCTTATCCATTTTTCCATCCATCAATAAATCCATTGATTGATCGATCCATGCAAACCATTCACCTAAGCATACATACCTATGGACCTATGTTTCATTTAGCTTATTGACCAATAGGCATATTTTTTTATAAAGCATCAGGAGGTTGAAAGTAATGGAAGTGAGGAATGTGAATCTTTGTACTGGTTTGTAGCGACGACATTTTCAATCGCCAAGGTATGAAATATCCCAACAAGAAAGTTGTGGCTAATCGAATATCACGTTATTTCCCGAGGACTATTGAAGCTTGGGAAAGCGCAGAAGATACGAGAACTACAATACTTTTTTTTCTGCCAAGTTGACCTCTAGTATCGTTTTTTACTATGTATTTCAAAAATAAGTTCAAGTTCAGTAGGTGCATCCCTTTATACATTAGGATCTAATATAAGTATATATGATACATATCTGAATATGTAAACAATGACTAAACTTGCTAGTTTACGGCGAAGGATTCTGAACCTGGAATTTAAAGAAGACATCGCGATTATTCATGAGTGCCGATGAAATGATTAAATATGGAACACGTAATTATTAGTTAATCTTAGCGAGCCGCATACAACCAACAACTGGGCCGCACTTTGAATACCGCCCTATTGCTTCTCAGTAAAAATAGCGACCAAGACGATTTTCTGCCAAGACCCATGACGACGTCATAGTTAATATCGTTAATCAAATTGGCAAAGCTATTGCCTCTTCAAAAAACGGTGCTCGGCTCAGCTTGCAAACTCATGATGATCACCGGAAAATAAATGTTAACGAATAGCTTTAGAAGAGCCTCCACATGCTTCAAGGGTTATTGCGAAAGTGAAGAATCGGAACTTATTTTGGAAGTGATTCCTCGTTTTCGAATTAGTACACTCTTAGAAAATTCGGAGCGTTTAGGCAGTAAAAGGTGAGCACACCGTGAGCTTTTCGAATTCACTCTCTTATTACTCACCAAATGCTCCCTCATTGCTCGTATGGAAGTGAACACCTTGAAGTTCTTCGCCAGGCCACTAGATGGGGGTAAGTGTCTCGCTTTTTGCACAGTACACACAAGTTCCTTTTCCTCTTTCCCTGGAATCGTCCCTCGCAGGATTGCTTAGTACCTTGCCTTATGTCTCGCCTACTCTCATAGGAATCAATAAACACGGACACTTTATTTCTTATTCACATAATCAAGACATATTCATAGAGTCCCGTCCATAAACAAGCTACATTCCTATTCAGAACCCTTTTGGAAGGCGGATGATTTTATTTTCATAGAAGATGTAGAATACACAGAGAGTGTCCGTGAACTTCATTCAGTCATACCTCAAATGAGGTAATAAGGGAGTGATTTCCCGGACACTCCACGGAACCTATAAGAAGTGGTCCACCCTCTGACCTGTGCCGTAATCAGTAGAGTCATGGGTAGGTCAACGCCTATACGAGAGCGAAAGCGACACACATTATATATGAGATTTTTCGTATTTGCATGACAGCCCTATTACTTTCTGATGGGAACGTTTTCACTCACGGAGGAGAAGAGCAATTTTACTCCTTGGTGATGGAACAAATTCGCTCCTTTCCCAGAGTGAAAGGGGGATGAAACTTGAGTTAGCTATTTCACTCTCTTGTTTGAGAAAAATTGCTCCCCATTTTCTACGAGCGTAGAAAATAACCAGATAAAGGGAAAACATGATTACCACTGCAAAAATGAATACCTAAGAATAGAAATAGGAAGATCCTTGATCGCCACCATATTGAGAGGTTGGAGGTATCGTCCGATCAGTCTCGCTCGATCATCCCTTTCGAAAGGAAACTGGCTGTGAACTGTCCTTGAAAGTCTATCATAACTGACGGAGTCCTGGCCCATGGCAGGAATAAAAGATTTCGCTGTGAATTGAAGAATAAATCCTTGCAGGGAGCTCATCCCAATATCGCGCCACGTGATACATACAGCGAAACCTGTCGATTCGGCCGCCTTGATGTTACGGTCGCCTCCTATTTGCGGCCAGAAGTACTCAGTCCCAATCATTAGTTCCATAGGCTCAATGTTAAAATAACCTGATTTATCCGGCTACCTTTCTAACGCGGCCAGAGGTCAAGGATTTGTAGACCTTCTGTGCTGACCGATCTTTCATCCGGCCAGAACACAGGAAGGAAAGAAGATCGCAGGTTCATCACCTGCCTCTTTTTTATTTCCCAGTCTTACAGCTCCCTTCCTTCTTGTCCCTCGTTTCCTCCTTTTCGCCTCTTTCCCCTCCCCTTCCCATATCCCCGAATCGACCCGTCACTTGGTTCTCGACGTCACATCTCACGAGTTTCGATAGCGAGAGAACTATCATTAATAGTGTCGACCTGCCGCTAGTTCTTCCCTGTATCTTGTTCCCTTTCTTAAAGGCTATCGAGTGCTACGAAGAAGCTCCAGTGCTTTTTGGTAAAGAAGGAGATGCACGAGTCAGTCGAAGGGATCACGAAGCTCGAAACATCTCTGCAGGAGCCTGTGTGCGAACGCAAGAACGTGCACGTCAAACGAACATTCGAAACTTCCTCACACCCAAATAATGGTCCCCACATTATTTTCGGTGTACATAGAATAATTAAAACTTCATGAAATCACAAGTACAGTATCTCTGTAGTATACAGATTATGTTTAATTTTCCTGAAAAACTATTCGGTAAGTATCTCACGGTTGCCTAGAGGAAAAAGCGGGCGTGGGAGAGGGAATTCCACTCTTATATAGCGGCCACCTGTCAGAACCAAATTTAGAAAGGCCACCTTGTCACCGTATTACATCGGTTTCATTGTACCTGAATTTGACGATATGCAATGCAGGAGCTTTGAGAGATATTAGGCAGATCGAACTCGAAAGGAGAGGAAAAAGTATCACTTTTAAATTCAGATACTTCCCCGACACTCCACTGGGGGCGAGTTCTCTTCCTTTCACCATCGAAAGAGTATTGGCAGGTGGACGACCGATCGTGCAAATACGGTCGATCGTGACCTTCACCGAGACGCCAGGTGAAGCACTCATTACTTGCGTCGACAAGGAAGGCAGGAATAGTGTTCCGCTTCTCGTGTTTCAACACGTCTCACGTTTACAGGATTCAGGTCTGTTGGAAGCTATTGGTAACACCATGACAATGCAATGAAAAAATATGCGCCAATGAAAATAATTGCAGATGTTGGTTAAAGAGGAAGACTTTTGGACTTCCAGCCCCAAGCGGAGAATATCCTGATATTTCTCGTTCAAAAAGATAATTAACATATTCATTTTAAGGTGTGCGATCCGTCTGATGAACTCATTGCCCTGTCACGCTGAAGAGCATCAACAATTTTTTCCATAGGCTGTCCTCTCATCCCTCCTTCCCACCTTCTTTCTTGTGTTGAGTCTTAATGCTAAGAGCTCCTTCTTCCAGACAGGCTCGCAATGAAAGGTTTCTATCCATCCGTTATCGCTACGCGCGGCAATAACCGGAAAATGATAATACTTTCTATTATTCGGATTTATAGTCGACTTATTTATGCTGCAGCGATAGTCAGGAATCTGTGCAAAAGGCTCCGAATTCCGGACATCATGATCCCCTGTCCAGTAGCCGCTATCGACAAGAAAGCCTTCATTCGTACAACATCTTTAATCCAAATGATGCACATTATAGATAAAAACTGCTTCACCAGCGGAGACAGCCCAACTGTTCCAATTTCGCAAAAACATGGAAAGGGGAGAGAAATGAGTACGACGGGGTTTTGTTACTACCAGTTTTTGCTGTAGGAACGGAAAAGTATCTCGCTTCGAGTCCTAGGTAAACCCCTACCAGCCTGAGCTAAACTGAGGCATCTGTTCCACTTTTGGGCTATGAGCTCTTGGCGCTGCACCGTCCGTCATTGTACCGGGACACCGTGAATCCAGGGGGAGGGGCGAAGAAAAATACATTGCGTCAGCAATGTTATTCGTATTTTTTCCTCGGTTCTTTCTTTAACCTGAACATGGAATGAATGGAGGTTGCCGAGTCCCAGTCACTCCACGACGACCACGAGGCCGGTGTAGGAGTTGGAGCCGAACTACCATAAATCAAAATGTATGATAGTGTTTGTAAGATGCGATTTCTTGCAGCTTCTGACCGCCACACTGCTTCATCGTTCCCGATGAAACCACTTTCATTACAAAATTCAAAGTTCGCAACTCGAAAATTTGTTCACCGCATTAATTTCCCCATGTCCACGATTCCGATTTAATGTTTCTGCAAACGACACAGGTATTCGAGGACGTGCTTTTTCCGCGTCTCCAACTTATCCGAGTGGAATGCCTGCAAATATCGACGCCTTCGGCTCGTCGACGTTGCGCAACCTCTTCTGATAGACTCTTGACGTAGTCCCAGAGGGGAAAAAATATCGCGTCAGGTTAGGGGAGCGTGCTGACCAAAGCATGTTCGATGAGCCTCGCCCCATCCACCCATCGTCAGCCACTGCCGCACGCGCCGTTCAGCACGAAGCGCACGTTCTCCTCCTCGTCCTGCTCCGGCCACATTTACATCTCCGGCATGCGCAGGTCCCGCTCGCCATTAACCTTGCCGTCGAAGAACGGGCCAATATGCCCGGCCCAGAAAACGACATTTTAAGTTTGCATTTTCTCCTGTAATATTTTCATTATTTACTTAGAAGCGTATCCTCTGCAACACTCGAGACCTAGATTCGCCCTTCATTGTCGTTTAGAGTAGTGGTCGGCAACCTCTTGGTAGTGGCGGGCCGGATCGTCATAGTACAGTCAGGTCGCGGGCCGCAGAGCGATAACTGAGAAGTAGTGCTGAGAGGTGCAGAAACGGGGGGTTTAAGTGCTCTCAGAGGTTTCCAAATTAAGATTTTTGGCGTTTATGATTATTTTAACTGAAATATGTGTGCAATGCACACACTTTAATTATAGAATCAGATACAATATTGATGCGCGTAAAACATGATGCTGCCACAAAGTGCGATTCTCACATATCTTAACCGTAATACAGGCAATTTTTGGTTACTTGAGATCAACATCTCGGCATGTTGATCTCTCAGTGCGAACTCTGTGCCTCTGCACAGAGTCACAATTACTTCTATGCCTCTGCTAATAATTTAATGACATGATAACTAGTTCGAACTGGAGCTAGGTTTTCCTGCACTCTCTTCTTGAAAATATTCCACTGAGCAAACAAGGCCTTTTTCAGAGCCTCTGTCTCGTCAGCCCTGATCTGGCCTTTCAGAGAGTCATACTTACCTTCATAATGTGCTTCGTAATGCCGCCTACTGCTGTATTCCTTGAGCACCGAATCGCTTTCCTTACAGACAAGACAAACAGCCTATCTTTGCACTGCACAAACAGGTAATCATGTGTCCGCTGGTTGCCGAACACCCGACACTCGAATATCGCGTGCTCGAGATCGTGTCGAATCCTCGAGAGAAACGTTTTTGTCGGTGACGTCAGAGAAGACACTCGCGAACTGTTACATTCCCTACACTACCGAGAGGCGATCGCGGACGAGGTCGCATCCCGTGCAAAACGAGCAACTCGTTCCGAAACTTTACACAGTCGTTCTGAATGGCCTCCCTTACGAAACGAACGATAACAATTTCTATTATATGCAGGATAAATGGGTGAAAATCTGAAGGTGCAATCGTCATATGAGGTATTAATTAGGCAAAGTGTTCAATAATATATAATTAGGCAAAGTGTTCTCATGGGTTTACAAAAGGGAATGCTGCAAAAAAGACAGAAATATTTGCACATTTTGCTCTCCGAAGAAATACTTGAAGCAGCAATGTGCATTTAAAAAAAACATAAAACATATACAAGGAGTTCCTGCTGAAAAACCTCTCTACAAACTTGTGTGGTCTCACGAAATCTCAAGACTTTCTCACGAGGTTGTCCAAATATCTCATGAGGATCTAATAAGTATTTTTGTGCAGTGCACAACCGGCGCGAGATGACGGTTATATGGCCGCTCTCGTGAGTATCCTCCCGGTCTCACTGGATCATCTCTCCTGTATTTTCCAAGTTATCTACATTTTATTTTCTACATAGAACGTAATGAAAGATAGCTGATTATTCAAAAATGCTTGCCGGAAGAGATAGCCCAGTTGAGGGAGCCTCCTGACAATTCTGGCCAACCGGATAGAACGACGTTGAATATGGAATAAATCACAGTCGTCTCACCTTATATATTCATCGTTGATGATTTCTTCGCCTCAAAGGACTCGCGGGACCCTGCAAGCCGAGTTCCATGAGACCTTCGTGACGAATGGGTTACGACGGGATGCTGAAACGACGGCCCGCCGGATCCAGCCCGCCGAAGGATTCCATCCGGCCCGTGTTAAGTTGCGACCGACACGATTCTTTTGGGCCCCAAATTCGCCTGGTTTCTTATTCAAACATTTTAAATACTCTCCAATCTCATCCGCATTTCGTCCACTGTTAAAGAGCCATTTCGTGTCCCTCTTCCCCAGCACTGGGGAGACTCACGAGTGAGATCTCATCAGCGAAACGCTTGCGTCTCACCGGGTCCGCCCTTTCATTCTTTCAATTCGGGCGTTTTTCGATACCCAGTCATTGACCACTCGTTTAATAGGGCGTGTATCGTATGTTTTCGGGAGTTTGCCAGGTGGGTACCGCGTCTCTTCGGGGATCCCAAGTCATTACACGTGTTCGCCAATACCTCGGCAGTATTTTTCAGTGCAGCAGATGCATCATTAAAAATTGAGTGTTATGCCGTTAATTGATCTCCAATCGTTTCAATCGTTTTAGGTGCTCAATACTTATTTCTCTCTTTTGAGAGCGCGCTCATGCATGATCTTTTTTTTTATTACTAAGTACTAAGCATTGAATCGTACGAATTTTCAAAAGAAGGTCGATAGTGAGTGCTGAAAACTTCAAAGTCGCTGGGAAGTTATTTTATTTTGAAAGACTGGAACGGCAAGGCCGTGTGCTATATTTGTCGTGAGAAAATTGTCGACTTCAAGAGCATGTTCATAATAGGCAATACCAATAACGCATGCATAGTAACGATTTTGGAGGGACTGTGCCGCGAAACGATATAGAAATTTAAAACCGAGAGCATCTCGCGTTCGGATCAAGAATCGTCAAGAATCGGATCGAAAGACTTGTCCAGTCGTCTTCACGAGGAAATTCGTCGAAGGGCTCAAAACGTCGCGTACTATTCCGCAAATAAAGAAAAGTGTTAGAGGAATTCGGAAGTCCTCCGATCGATTTGTCCGAACCCAGTATTTGGTATTGGTGTTTCTCGCAGACGCGACGGTTCGTGCGAACGACAGGCTTCTTGAAGGTGAAGGTGAAGGTTGCGATTGCTTCACCTCGGACTTTCCTTCAGCCGTGAGTGCTTTCGAAATGAAAATGGGGCTTTGGGAACAAAATCGGGCCGAATTCGTGGAACGATTTCGGGATTTCTCCGAGCTCGAGGAAGAAACTCGGCTGTTCCGTTTTCCATTCGATGCGAATGTTAGGAAAGTACCTGAAGAAATGCAAATAGAAGTCATCGAACTGAAATCTTGACAAAGAAGCGTATAAAAAAGTATTCACGGACCTGTCTCTTCTTCATCGCGCCTTAATCAAATATTTTTTTATGATGTATCCGATAAACAAGCTCTGCTTTAAAAAAAAAGGAGGACTTTCCGCCCTTTTCATTAATTTAAACTGATATATCAGATATTATTGGTTCAAAAATCGAGCGGTCCTCGGAAAGGAAGTTACCGTCCGTGCGGCCCGCAAGCTCAAAAGGCTTGAGCACCCCTGCGTTACGACGAGCCGAGTGGCGCCTCCATGCGAAATCCCCGGGAAGTGAACCTCATGGGGTCGTTTTCGTGACGACTCTGTCCGAAAACCTCGTGAGGTTTCCTTTCGAGATTCTCGTGAGGTTTTTTTCTGCAGGGGTAGGTCGAGGATGGAGTCGGACCGGAATCCGAAAGACCGAGGATTGCAAAATGGGGATCTGGACGATGGCGAAATCATAACACGAGAGATCGTCGTTTACGTTACGAATACCGTCCGCGATCACGTGCCCCCGGTCGGAATGCATCCCCGGTGGAAGGATCGGGACAATTTCTGGGTCGGTTCGTTTCCCGGGACGAAAGCGGACGCTTCTCGTCCGGATTCCGGACTCCGGATCGTCGGGAATCCGTGCGGAGAACGCGGTCGCATCGAAGGGACGAGACGGAACGGGAGAGGAACCGTCGGCGGCATCGAGTGTCCACGGGTTTCCGCGAAAGTGCGTAGGGATCGAGAGAGAAAACTCGGTCGACTCGATGCGTGGAAGGGTCGGAAACCTTTATTTCCCATCTGCGCGAAAAATGGTCGATGCCTCGTATGCGCGCCGGAATTCGGCAACGAGACGATCGACGCGAACTTCGAGTCGAATAAACGTGTGGAGACGACGAAGGAATCACTTGAACGCGTTTCGGTAAAAGAAAAAAATGAGTGTAAACGACGAAGAGAGACGGTTCTCCTTTTTCCAAAGTGTGATCTGCCGTGCGGGCAAATTCTCGTTTCCTTCATTGGGGTCTTCAAAAATCCCCTTTTCCTCGGTGGATCCTGATGCCTTCGAAACCTCGACGTCGACCCGATCCGATTTACCATCACCCTCACCGGTTTTAAGCCGAAAACGATTCGATTCGAGTACGTACTTGTATTCGCTTTCGCCGTTCGTGTCGACGAATCGAGACGCAAAAGTTCCGATTACGACGTGCGAAATCTCTTCGTTGGTCTTTCGTCGAGAGAAACACGGATTCGGAGTAAATGCCATTCCACGAGACGAAGACCTCATCTCTCTCGATGTCGTCTGTCCTCTTTCCTCGTTTTCCTTTCGGGAGTGGACGGTAGGGAACCTTCTCGTGTTTCCCCGTGTTCGGTGCTCGTTATCATTTGCTCGAAAAATCGTTTTGCGCGTAAATCAGTGCCTTCGAAGTGGGAACCGAACGTCGACGTTCGGCCTCTCGGTCGCGACGGCAACCCGAAATCATCGGCAGCAAATGTCCTCGCGAGGGCCAGCCGAACCGAGCGATGGGCCCATCGAGTTCGGCCGAAGCCGACGTCGTCGCAGAGTTGCCGCACGAACGTAACATCGAAGTTCTTGCGTTGCAAGAAACGCACGTCGCCGTGAAGATTCATCGCACTCGAAGATCCCTGGCCTCGTCCTCGTCGCATCGAAAATTCACCGGAAACATCATCTTACTAAGCAGGTGAAGCATCACCGAAGAACACTACCGAGACCATTCTCTGCACGGACGACGACTTCACGATCGGTACCCGAATCGCCCGTATGGCTACATATCATGTATGCGAGTGACCCACCGAGGCATGGCCATCCCCACGGCACATCCCATCCCAGCGGCCATCCTCGGTGATCCACCGCGACGATTTTAATAGCCACCATACCGGGGCTGTCGGAGCCATCCGGCAGACGACTCCGCGAACGAACAAACGACCGAATGGGCGTCAGCACGGGACCTTTTCTTCCCGTTCGATCGTAAACAGGGAGGCACCTTCGGCTCCGTCCGGTGGAATCGAGATGACACCCCCGACCTATGCTTCGTGCCCACCGACTCGCCGGGAGCCCCGCTACCCACGTCGCAGAAGGTCCTGGACGGTTTTCCCCGCAGCCTACACGGAGCCGCGATCGTCCACGTCGGCCGCAAAATCCCATTCGTTACCGGCGCACCACCACCGCGCTGGAACTTCCGTCGAGCAGACCACCCTGCCTTCGCGACTGCCGTCGAAAAGAACATCCGCCACATCGCCTCGGAGTCGGAAAACTTGGAACGCTTCGACTGCGTTCCTCGAATCCGCTTCGAAGAAGATCATCCCGTAGGTTTTACGCACCCTGCCGGTTCGCCGAAAGCGAAGCGCTCCTAAAGTAGTGGCAGAAGTGTGTGGATTCGGAACATCGCGGCTGCTCTCCCGGAGTACCTAGACTCCACCAGATGGTCGGAATCGACCGAGCTCACGAAGAGCTTTCACTTTACGAGTCGAGTGGGCTTTACGAAGGTACCTCGGGAAGCAAATGCCGACCGAGCTCCGACCTCCGACGACCGACGACATCTTCGCCGAGTTACTAAGTCACTCAGAGACGGCCCGAAGTCACCACACGGTTCTCTTGCCGTCCCTCTTCGACCTCTACGCGAGCGACATGCCACCGGCAACGTGTCCCGAGTTCGGGTGCGCCGACGATCGGGCACTCGCCTGCCAGGCCGTGACCCTCACGGAAGCGGAAGACACCATCGACACCGACGCGAAGGCGATGGAAGAATTCTTCCTGCACCGGCGCTTCGAACCCCGACGAAATAGTGGTGCCTGTGTTTCACCTCGACGATACCGAGGGCGATCGAACGTCGAAGGTGAACTTCTGCGGGAAAGCGGACGATCCAAGACCCGTGTCCTAGGTGCCTCGGAGTACCCCCGGATAGAAGTCTCGTGTTCGACGACCGTTTCAAATCGACGAGCAGCGAATACCCGCACCGGCATCGTTCACGAGCCGGCGGGCACCACCTGGGGATGTGAAGCTCGCACTCGACGTGCAGCTACCGATACCCTCGTGTATTCGACGACAGAGCACCGTGATCCCGTCCGGGCACGAAGCGCGCACACCGATGCGATGGACGTCCCGCTCGACGCCGCCGTGCATCCCATCTCGGGCACCCTAACGGTCTCCGTGGTCTGGCTCCCCGTACTCTCGCACGTCCGTCCTCCGAACATCCGGAGAGAAGCGGCAACGTTGCGCGAGGGCCGGGAGATCGTCGTTACCTCGATTGCCGCCATCTTCATTTTCGGCGTACGTATTAAAGCAGGAAACACGCGATTGTGAGTTTAGGTTAACGACACCGAACACGAATTCTTCACAAAATGATTAACCGACGTGCATCGCTCTGCCTCGTGTAAAGAAAAGTGGAGGTCGACCTCGAACGACCCTTGTATCAATACAGGGTGACTCAAAAGTCCTTGGACACCTATTGAAAAAACCGTTGGACAAGTGATAGCCAGGTGATTTTTTGAGTGAAGCACCATCTACTACAGATCTATTTGCCTTCCAAGT